>CM047874.1:14778952-14808598 GCA_026212405.1 Petrea volubilis
TTATTATTATTATTATGATAAGGGACAAATAATATTCAACATTCAATCATATAAGTACATATATTTCTCCAGTTATCATTAAAATATTGACCCGCTAGTATGAAAATATTATATGAATTCATAGACGTACAAATAAAATACAAATTATAGGAAAAAAAAAATAAATTCAAATAAACTATTTACATTTATTTTGTTTATTTTAAATAAGTCAAACAAACTATGTGCAAATATATTTCATTATACATATTAACCATAACTATTCAAATCAATAAAACTATTATTATTATTATTATTTATGTGTTTCATAGCATATCTCCATTAATAATCAAAGCACAATTTCTTTTACCAACTAATGCTGTTTTGTTCCTTCTTTGTATTTTATACATACAAATTGATTTTAAAAATACATTATTCAATATCATACAAATCAATCATTTTGAAATAAATTTATCGATAATACAAACAGCTTACTTAATAATGATATCCATATTTTATAATTTTTAAAAAAAAACATAGATGTTCATATTCTATATATATTCTTAAAATAATTTATAATGAATGCGATACATTTTGAAATATGTTAAAAAAATCGAATTAAATGTAAATTTTTATCCACTATTAACATATATCGAATTTTTGAGTTATAAATAATATTTATTTTGGTATCAATTTAGTATTTTATTTTTTGTCACATTTTTCAATTAATTATCCCTGTAATAATATTCTGAAAATAAAAAAAAAAAGTTATAAAAATACATGTATTATAAATTTAAAAATAAAATATGGTATCATGGTATTAAAACATAAAAAATTAACTGATATAATGGTACCACAATTTTGTATTATAAGAAACAATGGTATGAAAAAAATAAAAAAAAATATAATAAGTACATGGGTTCTTTTTGTATTTTAAAATAAAATTTTAATTGGTTAATATTTAATGGGTTGGCTACTATTATGACGACCCCCGAAATCCCTTTATTATTATTATTAGTCTTATGGCTATTATTAGATTAATACTATCATTATTGGCTACATACATGCATACATTTTTAATTACAACGTATAAGGTACATTACATAAGGGTACATCAACAAAAGAGAGTCTCGACTTGCTAGTTTACTATTGATACATAGCAAAAGCAAAAACCCAAAACAGGTACGCAGCGGAAAATCCTACATCCTTCTTCCTAATAAAATGCTTCAAAAGGTTCCTCCTCCTCACCATCATAAAAGCTATCTTCGGAAGCATCTAAAATATAATATAACATGGAATCAACATACGTTGAGTAGAAACACTTCCTTATACACCTAAGGTGCTCGGGTGTCAAGTGCACATTAGTTACATATAGCACATATATAATTTCACACTTTCTACCTTTCGTCACCTGACAGTGACCCTTATAACTACCCGGGCCGAAATAACAACCAGCACATTTCTCCCGCCAGCCTTATCCTCCAATGGTCGTATCCCGGGCATACGCCTTAGTATTGTTCTACGACCCTCTCTCTTGAGTAGATCTCTCCGTCTACCCAAGGGAGGGATTAGGAGATGGAAGGGTGGTGAACTCTCCGGCTACTCAATAGTATGTCCCGGTGGAACACCCCCCAGACCATTCCAGCACATATGGGCCCATTCACACAAATGCAATTTGTTCACATAAGCACATCATCATAGTTTAGCAAAGTAAGCTCCATACGTATAAATGAAAGCTTTATGTTTGCTTATTAAGCATACTTACATAGAAATGGTAAATATATATATATAGCTAGTAGCAAAATATGTAAATAGATAAAATATGAATATAAATATATAAATATATAAACATAGTAAATATATAAATATAAAGATTAAAAGATAAATAATATAAATATATAAAATATATAAAATGTGATATAGATAAGTATATATATAAGATGATAGAAAAATATATAAACTATATAAAGTGTGATATAGATATAAGATGATTGAAATTATCTACATATGTATATAAACCAATAAAATGAATATAATTATATATATACTTATACGTACCATATATATATATATATAGATTAAAGTAGTCTTACTAAGTATTACTAAGTATATAATTAGTCTATAATAAGTAGACATATATATATACGTACATAACTATATATATATATACCTAATCTCTAATAATTAGTTAAATGAATAGATAACAATACTTTAAATATTTACATATATATACGTACATATATATATATATACATGTATATTTCTATAATCATCAAAGTAGGCATAAAACTATACAATAAAGTATAATAAATAGATATGTGGAGCTTTCTTCACAAATACTTTCAAGACAACATAGGATATTCTCCTACTAGCTCAATTAAAGAATCATGGTCTCATACTACTTCATATAAAGCATAAAACTCACATAATAATTCAAATAAAACATAAGAATGCCATGTTATTGTAAAAAGGCACAATAATCACATAGTTTTCCAAGAAAGCATAGTAAGCACATAGAACTCCAAATAAGCATACTAATCACATAAGATCTTCAAGATCATGCTCATAATACTATCCATCCTTCAACTTCCTCCCAACAAGAGTTAAACATGATAAAATGAACTATAAAGTAACATGAAGCTAGCAACATAACTAAAACCCTCAACTTGGTGGTATGTTTGGCAAAAGCTCTCACTCTAGGCCATTCAAGCTTGTTCTTTTACATTGCTTGGGCACAAGAGTATGGAAGCTTGCCTAATCTCCTCAAGAAGAAGAAGAAAAACCCTCTACTTAAGGTATAAAGAAGAGTTCCTACCTTAGTCCTTCAAAGTGTGTAGTAATTTGGAGGAAGTGAAGTGTTTGGAGGAAAAAATGAAAGAGAGTGTAAGAGCAAGAGAGAGTGCACGGTTTTGGGCTGGAAAAATGGCTGAAAAATGAGGATTTTGGTGTATATGGTCTTGTGTAATTATCTTCCATGTATTAGACACAAATATCCAATTATTAAATTCCACTAAATACCTATTCCATACATTATACATGGCTATATATGCTTACACCTATTCTTACTAAATACCATGTATATATATGTGGGTATGTGTGTGTGTGTATATGTAGCCATGTACATCACCACTAATATATAGTTATTTATGTATATGAGGTTCAAGAGTATGTATTAGTAAAGATATTTTGATAAAATATAAAATAAAATCAACTAAAATCAAACAAAAATATATATATTCTGAAACTCTTATTTATTAAGTATTTTATTGCTTATTTCTCAGGAAAAAACGAAATTTGGGGTTGGAGAGGTGAAAAGACCAAAATACCCCTTGTTTTGCCAATTTTTCGAAAATTGCCCAAAAATAGAAATAAAATTGTAAAATTTGAAAATTAATTTTTATAAGTCAAATAAAACCTAGAATATTTATTTGTATTATTATTTTAATTTTTGGATAATAATTAAGCATTTTAAAAATTAGATTTCAAATTAATAACTTAAATACAATGTTTTCCGGAAATTACTAAAAATGCTTGGAAAAATAGGTAAAAGTTGAAAATAATCTATTAAAAATTTCTGGAAGTTTAGAAGGATCAAATGCATAAAAGTTTAAAAATATTTGGAATTTATAATATTTTATAAATATTTAGGTAGTAAAATGCTCACTAGTTCACAAATAAAATCATATTTGAAAAAATAATCTCTAGAAATCAATAACTCACAAAATAATCCTATAAATTTTGTATAATATAAATATGTAAATAAAGGATTTACCGGGTCGTTACATCCTCCCCTCCTTAGAAAATTTCGTCCTCGAAATTGAGTCGAAGCCTAATCGAACAACTGTGGGTATTCTCTTGCATCTCTTCCAGTCGTTCCCACGTACTCTCTTCAATCCCATGGTCCTTCCATAGAACGCGGACTAATTTTATGGTTTTGTTTCTCAAGGTGTGTTCTTGGAAGTCTAGAATTCTCGTTGGTTCTTCAACATAGGTCAGGTCTGGACTAATGTCGAGGGACTCATAGTCAACAACATGAGAGGGATCAGGATGGTATTTCTTAAGCATAGACACATGAAATACGTTATGTACTTCTGCCAAAGTTGGGGGTAAGGATAATCGGTAGGCAACTTTCCCCACTCTCGCAAGTATCTCAAAAGGTCCAATATAGCGTGGGTTAAGCTTGCCCTTTCTCCCAAACCTCAAAACACCTTTTCTTGGCGAGACTTTTAAGAATACGAAGTCACCTACTTCGAACTCCAAGTTTTTTCATCGTCGGTCAGCATAACTCTTCTGACGACTTTGTGCTGTCTCCATCCTTTTCTTTATCATCTTGATCGTTTCTGTTGTCTCACGAATCAAATCTGGGCCTATTAGCTTACTTTCACCCACTTCACTCCAACAAACTGGGGATCTACACTTTCTTCCATAAAGAGCCTCAAACGGGGCCACGCCTATCGTGGCTTGGTAACTGTTGTTATAGGCGAACTTTGTGAGGGGCAAGTGTCGATCCCAATTCCCACCAAAATCTAAGGTACACGCTCTAAGCATGTCTTCAAGAATCTGGATAACTCTTTCAGTCTGTCCATCTGTTTGTGGGTGATAAGCCGTACTAAAATTCAACTTAGTCTCCAAAGCCTTCTGTAATCCTTGCCAAAATTTTGAGACAAACCGAGGGTCTCGGTCAGATACTATACTTACTGGGACACCGTGTAAGCGAACAATCTCATTTTTATAGATTTCTGCCATCTTATCTAGCGAATAGGTCTTAGCAAATGCAAGAAAATGGGCGCTTTTTGTGAGTCTGTCCACGACCACCCATACTGCATCGTGACCTCTCTGTGTTCGTGGTAGTCCCATAACGAAATCCATCGTAATGTGTTCCCATTTCCACTCAGGGATTGGAAGAGGTTGCAATAACCCAAAGGGCTTCTGGTGGCTTGCTTTAACTTGTTGACAAGTTAAGCACTTTGCCACAAACTCTGCTATCTGCCTTTTCATTTTGGGCCACCAGTACTGTCGTCTCACATCTTGATACATCTTGTTTGTCCCTGGATGTATTGTGTACTTGGTATTATGGCATTCCTCTAATATCTCCCTTTTCAGCTGCTCATTGTTTGGAACATATATTCGATTTCGAAATCTCAAAATTCCATCGTTTGGCAATGCGAACTCCTTTTCTTGGCCGAGGTTAACCCTCTCTTTAACCCTTTGGAGTTCGTCGTCCATTTCTTGTGCTTCTTTAATTCGCTGAAGTATCACGGGCTGAGCATGTAGTTGTGAAAACACAACTCCAAACTCCCGTTCTTTAGGTTTCCAACTTGTGATGTCTTCTAGCAATTTCCATTCTCGTGTCATTAAGCAGGCTAGACTGGCCTTCCTACTTAAAGCATCAGCTACGACATTCGCTTTACCCGGATGGTATAGAATGTCGCAATTAAAATCAGCTAGCAATTCTAACCATCTTCGTTGTCTCATATTCAACTCTTTTTGAGAGAATAAATACTTGAGACTTTTGTGGTCAGTAAATACTTCAAACGAAGTTCCAAAAAGGTAATGTCTCCACTTCTTAAGAGCAAAGACAATGGCTGCCAGCTCTAGATCATGCGTTGGGTAGTTTTCTTCATAAGGTTTTAATTTTCTCGAAGCATAAGCTACTACCCTTTTTATTCTGCATAAGTACACAGCCTAGTCCTTCTTTGGACGCATCTGTGTAGACTACAAACCCTTCATTCCCCTGTGGCAGAGTTAATACAGGGGCGGTGACCAATCGATCCTTCAATTCTTGAAAGCTAGTTTCACAATGGTTATCCCAAATGAACCGCACTTTGGCTTGCGTTAGTCTGGTTAAGGGGCGAGCAATCTTGGAGAAATCCTTGATAAATCTCCGATAATACCCAGCCAAACCCAGAAAACTTCGCACCTCCGTGACAGTCATTGGTTGCTTCCATTCCACTATGGCTTTCACTTTTCCTGGATCAACTGCAATCCCATCCTTCGACACTATGTGTCCTAAAAAGGCCACCTGTGTCAGCCAGAATTCACACTTGCTGAATTTGGCATACAATTTCTCTTCCCTCAGCGTCTGAAGTACTATCCTCAAGTGCCTTTCGTGCTCTTCTTCCGACTCAGAGTAGACCAGTATGTCATCTATAAAGACAACTACAAATTGGTCTAGGTATGGTCGGAATATCCGGTTCATCAACTCCATGAACGTTGCCGGGGCATTCGTTACACCGAATGGCATCACCACAAACTCGTAGTGACCGTACCGAGTATTAAGGGCGGTCTTAGGGATATCTTCCTCTCGAATTCGTACTTGATGATATCCGGTTTTCAAATCCAGTTTTGAATAAACTGAAGCTCCTTGAAGCTGATCAAATAGCTCATCAATGTTCGGTAGAGGGTACTTATTCTTGATGGTAACTTGGTTAAGCGGACGATAGTCGATACATAACCTCCAAGTTCCATCTTTCTTCTTGACAAATAGTACCGGAGCTCCCCATGGTGATGTGCTCGGGCGGATAAACCCTTTATTGAGTAATTCTTGTAGTTGGGTCTTAAGCTCATTTAACTCAGCAGGGGCCATCCTATAAGGAGTTTTAGAGATCGGAGCTGTTCCAGGTAACAACTCGATTACAAACTCAATCTCCCGATGTGGAGGTAAGTCTTTCAAATCATCAGGGAAAACATCGGGGTACTCATTTACTATGGGCACCTCTTGAAGCATCTTCTTATCTTCCGACTTATTCATGATATGGGCTAAGAACGCATAATTGCCCTTCTGTAGCAGTCGATTGGCTTGTAGAGAAGAGATAATGGGTAATGCGGGTGTGGTTTTGTTCCCTACGATTTCAATGATAGATTGATTCGGGAAACAGAGCCGTACAACTTTGTGATGACAGTCTACTTGAGCGTAGTGTGTTGCTAGCCAATCCATACCCAAAATAACATCAAAGTCATGAATGGGTAGTAATACTAGGTCAGCAGTCATCTTTTGGCCACCAATTTCTAGTGCACAATCTCGATAAACTAAGTCCGTCTTCCATTTAGTTCCAAGGGGTGTTGTGATTTCTAATTCGTAAGGTAAGGCCTCAGGTTGAACTTGTAAACTAGTAAAGAAACTAGTCGATATATATGAATGCGTAGAATCAGGATCCATTAACACTTTAGCAAAATAACGGTCAATGAGAAGCGTACCTTCCACGACCGCCGAATTCTCGACCTCGGCCTGGTTCATAGCAAAGACCTTCCCTTGAATTCGTGGATTCTCCACTTGCTTCCCATTGCCCTTTGTATTCTTTCCAGTATTCGGGGTTGGCACTGGTTTGGACTGAGGGCAATTCAATACAAAATGCCCACGACCTCCACAAGCTTCCAAATCTTTCTTTTCTTAAGTTCAACAAAGTACATAGCCTCTACCTTTCCCAATTCTCAAGGTCCTTATCTCAGTACTAATTTTACCAAAAGATACGTTTTCGCAAACATATAATTCAACCTTATATAAAATCCATTAGATGCACTAGAGGTTTTAGCAACTTCACATATACTCGTGGTGACTCTCGAGTTGGTTCCTATAGGTTCAAGAGGTAGATTTTACACACGTCGAACTTAAGTCACATAATTTCACAAGTATTTACAACTATTACCCAAAAATTCGCCTTATACTCAAATTAGTCAAGTATTTGCCATTCAGGGGAGCAAAGTATGCACTGGTCGGCCGCCCAGCCACACCCGCCACCCTGCATGTCAAACACATCTCAAGGAAATTCATTCCTACTTAACCTATTCGGATCAAGCCTATCTCCTTTCAATTCCAAAATCTTACGCCGAGGATCCTTACCCAGCATAGCTTAGGCGTAAACCCAAGCTCTGATACCACCTATGACGACCCCGAAATCCCTTTATTATTATTATTAGTCTTATGGCTATTATTAGATTAATACTATCATTATTGGCTACATACATGCATACATTTTTAATTACAACGTATAAGGTACATTACATAAGGGTACATCAACAAAAGAGAGTCTCGACTTGCTAGTTTACTATTGATACATAGCAAAAGCAAAAACCCAAAACAGGTACGCAGCGGAAAATCCTACATCCTTCTTCCTAATAAAATGCTTCAAAAGGTTCCTCCTCCTCACCATCAGAAAAGCTATCTTCGGAAGCATCTAAAATATAATATAACATGGAATCAACATACGTTGAGTAGAAACACTTCCTTATACACCTAAGGTGCTCGGGTGTCAAGTGCACATTAGTTACATATAGCACATATATAATTTCACACTTTCTACCTTTCGTCACCTGACAGTGACCCTTATAACTACCCGGGCCGAAATAACAACCAGCACATTTCTCCCGCCAGCCTTATCCTCCAATGGTCGTATCTCGGGCATACGCCTTAGTATTGTTCTACGACCCTCTCTCTTGAGTAGATCTCTCCGTCTACCCAAAGGGAGGGATTAGGAGATGGAAGGGTGGTGAACTCTCCCGGCTACTCAATAGTATGTCCCGGTGGAACACCCCCCAGACCATTCCAGCACATATGGGCCCATTCACACAAATGCAATTTGTTCACATAAGCACATCATCAAAGTTTAGCAAAGTAAGCTCCATACGTATAAATGAAAGCTTTATGTTTGCTTATTAAGCATACTTACATAGAAATGGTAAATATATATATATAGCTAGTAGCAAAATATGTAAATAGATAAAATATGAATATAAATATATAAATATATAAACATAGTAAATATATAAATATAAAGATTAAAAGATAAATAATATAAATATATAAAATATATAAAATGTGATATAGATAAGTATATATATAAAGATGATAGAAAAATATATAAACTATATAAAGTGTGATATAGATATAAGATGATTGAAATTATCTACATATGTATATAAACCAATAAAATGAATATAATTATATATACTTATACGTACCATATATATATATATAGATTAAAGTAGTCTTACTAAGTATTACTAAGTATATAATTAGTCTATAATAAGTAGACATATATATATACGTACATAACTATATATATATATACCTAATCTCTAATAAATTAGTTAAATGAATAGATAACAATACTTTAAATATTTACATATATATACGTACATATATATATATATATACATGTATATTTCTATAATCATCAAAGTAGGCATAAAACTATACAATAAAGTATAATAAATAGATATGTGGAGCTTTCTTCACAAATACTTTCAAGACAACATAGGATATTCTCCTACTAGCTCAATTAAAGAATCATGGTCTCATACTACTTCATATAAAGCATAAAACTCACATAATAATTCAAATAAAACATAAGAATGCCATGTTATTGTAAAAAGGCACAATAATCACATAGTTTTCCAAGAAAGCATAGTAAGCACATAGAACTCCAAATAAGCATACTAATCACATAAGATCTTCAAGATCATGCTCATAATACTATCCATCCTTCAACTTCCTCCCAACAAGAGTTAAACATGATAAAATGAACTATAAAGTAACATGAAGCTAGCAACATAACTAAAACCCTCAACTTGGTGGTATGTTTGGCAAAAGCTCTCACTCTAGGCCATTCAAGCTTGTTCTTTTACATTGCTTGGGCACAAGAGTATGGAAGCTTGCCTAATCTCCTCAAGAAGAAGAAGAAAAACCCTCTACTTAAGGTATAAAGAAGAGTTCCTACCTTAGTCCTTCAAAGTGTGTAGTAATTTGGAGGAAGTGAAGTGTTTGGAGGAAAAAATGAAAGAGAGTGTAAGAGCAAGAGAGAGTGCACGGTTTTGGGCTGGAAAAATGGCTGAAAAATGAGGATTTTGGTGTATATGGTCTTGTGTAATTATCTTCCATGTATTAGACACAAATATCCAATTATTAAATTCCACTAAATACCTATTCCATACATTATACATGGCTATATATGCTTACACCTATTCTTACTAAATACCATGTATATATATGTGGGTATGTGTGTGTGTGTATATGTAGCCATGTACATCACCACTAATATATAGTTATTTATGTATATGAGGTTCAAGAGTATGTATTAGTAAAGATATTTTGATAAAATATAAAATAAAATCAACTAAAATCAAACAAAAATATATATATTCTGAAACTCTTATTTATTAAGTATTTTATTGCTTATTTCTCAGGAAAAAAACGAAATTTGGGGTTGGAGAGGTGAAAAGACCAAAATACCCCTTGTTTTGCCAATTTTTCGAAAATTGCCCAAAATAGAAATAAAATTGTAAAATTCGAAAATTAATTTTTATAAGTCAAATAAAACCTAGAATATTTATTTGTATTATTATTTTAATTTTTGGATAATAATTAAGCATTTTAAAAATTAGATTTCAAATTAATAACTTAAATACAATGTTTTCCGGAAATTACTAAAAATGCTTGGAAAAATAGGTAAAAGTTGAAAATAATCTATTAAAAATTTCTGGAAGTTTAGAAGGATCAAATGCATAAAAGTTTAAAAATATTTGGAATTTATAATATTTTATAAATATTTAGGTAGTAAAATGCTCACTAGTTCACAAATAAAATCATATTTGAAAAAATAATCTCTAGAAATCAATAACTCACAAAATAATCCTATAAATTTTGTATAATATAAAATATGTAAATAAAGGATTTACCGGGTCGTTACAGGCATCGACGGTGGGAGAGTCGGAGAGAGAGAGAGGGCGAGTTGAGAGAGAAACAAATGGAGGAGAAAGGAGGAGGAGGAGGAGATAGGGGGGAAAAGGGGGGGGGGGGGAAACCGGGGGAAAAACCGGGGGAAATTTCCCCCGGTTTTTTCCCCGGTTTTATTGGAATAAAATTTAAAAAAAAACCGGGGGAAATTTCCCCCGGTTTACGGGGGAAATTAAAAAAAATTAACCGGGGGAAAAGTCCCCCGGTTTTCCCCCGGTTTACGGGGGAAATTAAAAAAATAAATCGGGGGAATTATTCCCCCGATTTTCCCCCGGTTTACGGGGGAAGTTTTAAAAAAAAACCGAGGGAAATGTCCCCCGGTTTACGTGGGAATTTTTTAAAAAATAAACCAGGGGAAATGTCCCCTGGTTTTCCCCCGATTTTTGGGGGAAAAGAAATTAATTTGTTTTCACAAATTATATTAATTATAAATATAAGTATTTTTTTTCATAAGGTAATTTTGAATATACTACATTTGATATTTTTATTATTGGAGCTTATAAATTATAAATTTTTTTTGTATGATCGTCTAAAACGATAAAATTGTTTTTGTAAAATTTAAAAATATATATGTTTCAAAAGAAAATATTTGATTTAATTATAAAGAATTTAATAAAAATGTCTTGGGAAAACATAACAAAATCACATTTTGTATTATTGTGTCATGATTTTTGGGCATAAACATATTCAGTAAATAAAAAGTATTTGATAAAAAGATAATACTATTCATAAGGAATCAATGCCTAATTAACTTAAGGTAAAAAAAAAAGGAATAACAATATGTAGATATCGATCAAAGGACTTCTTAGCAAGAAAATACCATGACTTAAGATTGTTACCATCTCGTCCATTTTGAGGAACATACCAATGAGGGATACGAGACAACACATACCTGTTGTCATGTACTATGGAACAAATTATAAAAAGATTCAACTATTCAGCTAACTGCCCAGTAAATTAAGTTTATCTTCCGAACATTTCAAATAATCTTAACATTTCAAATCAATAAAAGAACAATTCAAATTGATTGGGGGGGGGGGGGGTGAGGTAAATTCACTTACTTAAATATAAAATATAAAAATTCAAACACCCCATACTTAGTAAAAATTTCTATAAAATAATACTAAAGGTGCCTCTTAAGCAAAATGTAATATGTGTTAGTTTACACATAATATATGCACTTATTATAATATTTGGTACTTTTCTATTAACGTATTCTCGTTTAATTTCAAGCAAACATGCTTTGAATGTATACTATCCTTAAACGACTATCACTTTTCTGTCCATCACTATACTTATATATGCTCATTTTTATTTGATGTTTTAGGTTTTTAATATTATTTTATTTTTAATCGACTAGAATTGGTTGACATATTTTCGGATCTTTGATAGATTTGAGTTTAGTATTTATAGATCGTGATTTTATAGGATCTCTCAAATTGGATTGAGCAGTTGTCAAATTATGTTATCGGATTTGGATTTGGACTTTGTATATCAGATCCTATAACAAAACTTAAAATTCTCTATCTTATTTATTTGTTAAAGAACACATCATAATTCTTAAAAGTACAATTGTCTTTCATTATTGTAAACTAAAAGAAAATATAAAAGTACACTCTAAAACAATTCAAACAATTCAAACAATTAATTAACTTCATTTAAAAAAAATTAATTTCCACCGATTTTACATAAAAAAAATTTCAAAAAAAATCGGGGGAATTATTCCTCCGATTTTTCTGCTGGTTTTAAATTTAAAAATACATAAAAAAAAACTGGATATAAAAAAATATATAAAAAAAAACCGGATATAAAAAATATATAAAAAAAACGGTTTTCTATGTAAAAATAAATAAAAAAATATTAAAAAAAATCGGGGGAATAATTCCCCCGATTTTTCGCCGATTTTTTATTTAAAAATATATAAAAAATATATTGAAAAAAATCGGGGGAATAATTCCCCCGGTTTTCCGCCGGATTATAATTAAAAATATATAAAAAAATATAAAAACAAAACCGGGGGAATTATTCCCCCGGTTTTTCCGCCGGTTTATAATTAAACATATATAAAAAAATATAAAAATAAAACCGGAGGAATTATTCCCCCGATTTTTCCGCCGGTTTTTTATTAAAAATATATAAAAAAATATATTGAAAAAAACCGGGGGAATAATTCCCCCGATTTTCCCGCCGGATTATAATTAAAAATATATAAAAAAATATAAAAATAAAACCGGGGGAATTATTCCCCCGGTTTTTCGCCGATTTTTTATTTAAAAATATATTGAAAAAAAATCGGGGGAATAAGTCCCCCGGTTTTCCGCCGGATTAGAATTAAAAATATATAAAAAATATTAAAAAAAAAACCGGGGGAATAATTCCCCCGGTTAATATTTAAAAAAAAAAGTAAAAAAACCGGGGGAAATTTCCCCCGGATTTCCCCCGGTTTTTTTATTTAAAAAATTCAAAAAAAAAAACCGGGGGAACTTTCCCCCGATTTTTCTGCCGGTTTTTCATTTTCCGCCATGCCCGCCGGTTTTCCGCCGGTTTTCCGCCGGTCCAAATCCGGCGGAATATTCCCCCGGAATATTTCCGTTGGAAAACGCCGTTTTTGCTGTAGTGTTATATTTAAATCATAAGGGAATTTTTAGCCTTATATCGAAACAACAAAGGGGTTGAATGGAATTTTTTTATGAACTTTATTACATAAAGATATTAATTAATGTTTGAGACTTCAAATCCTAAATAATATAATACTTATAGCAAAAATGATCAACTCAAAGCAAGAGCTGTAAGAAATTTTTTCGTAGAAGAAAAATATGTGGGATCAAATTTTAATATTGACATAAAGCGAAAAAATTATTATCCCACAAATGGAATTTATAAATTATAATTCATGATTAATCCACAAAAGAGTAGTTAAGAATGAAAACTCAAAGAATTTATTGAATACAAAAAATCAGACCGACAAAAAGGGTATGATAGAAAAAAGTTAGACATCATAGCCCTAAAATATGAAAAAATAAAAAATACAAAAACAAATAGATTGAATATATTAAAAAATATTACAAAGGTTCAACACAACAAATAGCAAAAAATGTGTAGAAGAAAACAATTGTCTTCATAGTCATAACTGATATTAGCAAGGGAAGGACTAGAATCAATCACTACTAGAAAAACTGCTTTCTGTGACTGAATAAATTGGTCACGAAAACCTTGGTCACAATTTTTTCGTCACTGGAGCTGTGACCGACTATTTTGTGACCGAATTTTATGACTGAAATTTTAGTCACAGAAAAAATAATAGTGATCGAACGTTTGGTTACAAAATGAAGGGAATAGTGATCGAAATTTCGGTCACAATTTCGGTTCCGTGACCGAACTTTCGGTCACTATACCTTTCATTTTGTGACCGAACTTTAGGTCACAAAATTTTAGTAAATCAATATAAATTATATTTGTACCTTTCATTTTTCTTATACTCAAAATATATTTGTGCGATATTCAAAATTTAAATTATGTAAATAAATTTCATTAAAAATTTTATCAATTTTTGTAAATTTAGTAGTTTTACTAATTCTACATTTACCTTGACTTCATAAAAAATTTTGTTTTACTTGTGTATAAATTCTTATTACGAACCCAAACTTTAGAAAAATATTTCATATTTTTGGTTTGAGAGAAGATTTAGAGAAACATCTTATTTGAGTTTTGTGCTTTGTGGAAAGTTTTTAGGCTATTAAACAATAATAACTGGACAATTTTTTAAATTGCTTCCCACAAGATTTTTTAACATTTATAACTACTATTCAAACATTTAAATTTAAAATAATCTAATATTATTTTTAAATAATCAATTATTTATATATTATTATATTCAAAATTTCAAAATTATTATATTCAATTAATTCAATTAATTACTCAAATTCAAAATTCAATTGGATTTAATTACTAAGCTTCAAGCACTTTCAGAAACTCAATCGAACTAAATTTTTGTGACCGAAAATTTGGTCACAAAATTCTTTCAAATGGAAAACATATTAGTGACCTATTTTTTGGTTAAAAAATCCCTTGAAAGGCATGGACTTTTTGTGACCAAAAAATTAGTCACAAAATTCCTTGAAAGGCATGGTTTTTTGTGACCGAAAATTCGGTCACAAATTTCTTCACAAGGAAGAGATATTATTGACCAAGTTTCGGCCACAAAATCCCTTGAAAGGCATGGATTTTTTTTGTGATCGAAAATTCGGTCACAAATTCCTTGACATGGAAGAGATATTAGTGACCGATTTTTCAGTCACAAAATTCCTTGAAAGGCATGGTTCTTTGTGACTACAAAATTTGGTCACAAATTACTTCACAAGGAAGAGATATTAGTTATCGATTTTTTAGTCACAAAATTCCTTGAAAAGCATGGTTTTTTTTTTTTTATTGAAAATTCGGTAACAATTCCTTCACGAGGAAGAGATATTAGTGACCAATTTTTCGGTCACAAAATCCCTTCAAAGACATTGATTTTTGTGACTGAAATTTCGGTAACAAATCCTTGATAAGGAAACGATATTAGTGACCGATTTTTCGGTAACAAAATTTCAAATGCATGAATTTTTTGTGACCGAAATTCAATCACAAAATCCTTCACAAGAAAAGATGTTACTGACCAATTTTTCGATCACAAAATACCTTCAAAGACATGAATTTTGTTGTGACTAAAAATTCGGTTGCAAAGTTGCGGTGACATTAATAAATTTTCTTTTTGAATTTTTTTTTAAAAAGTATGACAATAATATAAATATAAACAAATAGAAAAATTATTTTTGTTTTTTTTGTGACCGAAATTTTTGTTTTATGACCGATTTGACGGTCACAAAAATATTTTCATTCTTTTCTAAAATCAGTCACAATTCTCCATTTTTTTGTGACCGAAGGATTTTGGTCACAAAAAATAGTTTTTCTAATAGTGAATCTAGTGGAAATTTCCACCGGAGTTCCGTCGGACAACTGTTGCTGACACCGCCAACCTGTGGGGATTTTTGTAATTGAGAGGAATTGAACTCATGACCTCAAGGTTGATTGACAAGCACTCCACCACCAAGTTATTACAAGAAGTTGTGATGTATTTTGTTTTGTTTTATGTTAATTATGTGAAACCCTGACCTTTTTATGAGATGTATTATTATTATTATTAGTATTATGATTATTATTATTATTATTATTATTATTATTATTATTATTATTATTATTATTATCGCCATTATTCTATGAACCGATGTTGTTATTAAGTACTGCTACTATTATTATTTTTTAGGATAATTACTTCATTATTATTATTATTATTATTATTATTATTATTATTCATACTGATTATTACTATGATTATTGTTATTACTATTATTATTATTTTTGAATGCTATTATTAATATTATTATTTGGAAATCCTATTGTGATTAGGATTACTATTATTATTAGTATGATGATGATGATTATTATTATTATCATCATCATCATAATCATAATTTACTATTAATATGATTATGGGTGCCATTCCTACTATTTTATTATTATCGTTATTATTATTATTATGTTATTAGTATTATTATTATTAGGACTTGTGCTTTTTATTAATATTGTCATTATTTCTTTTAACATTGATTATTGTTATTATGATTATTATTAGTCATACCAATTATTATTATTATTATTATTATTAATGCTATTGTTAATATTATTAATATTAGTCAAATGCTATTGTGTTTAGGGATATTGGGCTATCCTATTAGGCCTAGGATTGTTGGGCTAATCCTATTAGATTTAGGACTATTAGGTTAATCTAGTTGGTTTAGGAATTAGTATTATATATATATATATATATATATACACACACAGTAAGGGATGATATGTTGTAGACGAGAGTGATGGATGACTAAACTCACGGGATGACAATGGCAAAGCTTACGAATCAGGGCTTGTAAGTTCTTTTCCGTATTCAACTTTTTGTGTCCTAATTGTAGGATGTAGTTGTGAGATCAATCATCATAGGGTAATAAAAAGGGAGGGACTTGAGGTTAATTAACCTGCACTTACCATGATGTGTATATATATATAATACAAACTAGGATGGTAGTACATGGGTTTTATAATGTAAGATTGCAGACCAATTCACATGGATTATGCAATTTTATTTTGCGGGAATCATGCATTGGTAGCTTAACTGTATATTTGGCCATCAGTTATCTAAAGGCATAAATGTGTGTATATATATATATGTATATATGTATATATATATAGAGAGAGAGAGAGAGATTATAATCTAGATCTTCGTACTACTACATAATTGGAGTTTTATGAATTTTGGCTAATGTAATTACTTGTTGGACTTATAGCTATTATTTTGATAAATTACAATCGTGTGGGATTGAGTTATTTAAGGGCATGTTGACAATCGAAGGAACAAGGATTATAATCTTGATTTCGGTAATAACGTTGTATTATATTAACAGGGGCCATCTATGAATAGAGATTTAGATATTGGTGACAATTAAGAAACGATCATTAATAGGTTAATTATATTGAGATTTAGTATATCATTATAGAGTACCTTATCCCTATCCTTTTTCTATATTATTAGATTTGGTCGATCCGGAGTAGAACTTGGCTACGAAGTTGTTAGACTTTAAGAATACTTAGGTCAAGGTAAGTGGTCTCTTCCCTCTATTTGTTTTTATAAAAATATATCTTTCTTAAATTTATGCTCTCATTGAAAAAGTGATTTTCATATATAAAAAGTGGATTTGAGCATGCTATTTTATGAATTTTCTATATGAAAAGCTAAAATTGTTTTGTGTTGTGCTATATGTGTATATATGAACATGCTCCAAACACTTGGGATACTATTGGTAGGAACGAGTTCTGAAATTTCCGATCGAGCTACGGGGTACAGTAACAATTTCCGAATCCACTTAACGGGGTTGTAGTTAAGGCCCTCCTACGGGTAATAATAGTAGTGTCTGAACCCACTTAACGAGGTTGTAGTTAAGGCCCTCCTACGGGTAATAATAGTAGTGTCCTAACCCACCTAACGGGGTTATAGTTAGGGCTTGATCAAGTTAGCCAATAGAAATTTCGAATGTTCACGAGCATGGATATATAAATGAATTTGTCTGATTCTGTTTTGTTATCCGTTCTGTTACTTGAAAGTCGATATTGTTGATTTTTGAATATTGTCTATGTGTGCCAAGTTTGATTTTAATGCTATTTATATATATATATATATATATATGTAACTTGCTCAAATTCGATAGAGGGTCAAGAGATCCCTTACTGGAAGAGTGCGCTCACACCACTAAAAATCACTTTGCAGAAGATAGTACCGACGAGGGCGACGATGGACAATTTTGGGGTTAGTGAGTGGATTGAAGGTCTCTGCTTAGAGACTTTAGTTATAGTTATTTGTTTTGATGTTTTCTTTTATGACTATCCATTAAAACTATTATAGATTGGTTTACGATTTATGTTTTAGAACTGGAGATGTAATAGTTAAGGTTATTATCTTTTCCGCTGCAATGTTCGAGTAAGATTTTTTCAATAAATATTTTATGGCATTTTAGTATGTTCTGATTTCCGTGGCTTGGTGTCTCTGAATCCTTTGGGCTTAGGGGCATCGCCATGTTGCGTCCTGGATCCGGAGCGTGACAAATTATATATTGTTTTGATTATTCTTATTTTAATCTATTAATTAATTTTTATAATTAGAAGATAATTTAAGCACTCTAAATTTTTATATGGGAGCTCCATTCCCATTATTTCATTAATAGATTAATAGTATATTTTTATTAGATAGATAATAGTTGAATTTAAATATTTTTAAATACTTACGTCTGCTAATAGAATTTCGATCAATCAATCTTGTTCTTTTAAAAGTTGAATTTATTTGTATGTTTGGATTTATTTTGATGATATATGAATTTTTCAACTTATATACAACATAAAGGTAAGGGGAAAAACAAAGAACATTACCGTCCACTAATGTTGTTTAAAATGTAATGATTTTGTTCTGTGCCACACACACACATGTACATATCCATATATGCATGTGGGGATCTTTGAATAAATCCAATCTGCAACTCATTGCATATTAGAAAACACAAAAAATTAGGAAGGCCCAAACGGAAACAAGAGATACCCGTAGTACATTCAAGTACGGAGTTGTCTTTTCGATTTATTCAATAAATACCACGTTGATTGATTTCTTAAATTGCTTGTTATTATTGACTGCTAGACTGCCTATCTTTTGTCCCTACTTGTACCAATTGACTGAAAAGAATGTCATCACCCTATCTCCTTTAATCGAAACCATATCTTGTGTGTACTATCTATTGATCGATGCTTGCTGCTCTGACTATTCTTCTTATTACTATCCTTTAATACATACACACACACACATATATATATATATGCTCATATTATTGTTCTCTTGATTACATTTCCTTGATTTATCTATTTTGGATGCCCTCATGACTGAATCACTTGGACTCGCTCCCTTTCATTTCTTTATTCTACTCCTCACAGTGAAGCAACTGATAAACAAAAGGTCTATTCCTGCTCTAGAGCTCCAAGCGATGGTAATAACGTTTTGTGCGTGTATTACAGACTATGGATATTACGGTTAAGTTGAAGAATTGGAACTCATAGGCACTGAGTATATACTTGCGAGAGGTATTTTCATTTTATATGAATTACTGTTCAAAGTTTCGTATGTAGCTACAACAAGTGTTGTCATTACTCATTTTGTATATATACATGGTGAGCCTATGGCCATATTGGTGTTATAGACAAATACATGTGCTTATGTATCAATTAAGATGTATTTGCATTTGGGATTGTAGTTTGGGATTTCAAAATGCGAATAGCTAGTGTTGTTGTGATGAATCGCAACAATAGTGGTTTAAGTTTATATTGATGTTTGATTGCTTGTATAGTAATTGGCCCGCAGTGAGCTGCTCAGGGTTGGGCCGCTACACATTACCATTATATATAACAGTGAATCAAAAATAAATAAATGAATGAATGAATAGGAACTTTAAAAATAGAAACTCAAATATCTATCAAAAGCAAAAAATTAAACCAAAAAATATTAGTATGATAAATAAAAGGGAAATGTATTGATAAAAAAAACCAATAATAAAATAATAATAAAATTGGCATCAAAACTTTAGAACTGTACTTCTACGTACTTTTGTTTTGTTTTAGCTAGAAATATTAAACCACCAAGAAAAGAGCACTATATGTATGTGTGTATATATATATATATAGCTTCTATACTATCTATACTATATCCAAAAAAAAAAAAAAAAAAGAAAAGGTGTCCAATAGACTCAAAATGATAGTTTTGACACCATCACACTAAATTTTGATAACCCAAATAAATCCTTGAATAAAGATTATGTAACACATAATGAAAAGGCCTTAGGAATTTAACAATGCATTTAGTGTTTGTGCACATAGAGGATGAATTCCATGTTCCACCACTCCACATGTTTTTGCTTTCCGCAAAACCTACCTAATTGCCGCCTTCTCCTCAACTTTCTACTAACTAAAACTAGAATAAGTATCTATGGCAAAAACCATTCTCTTGTGACCAATGAGCATCATAAATATCATTCAAATGCTTGCAAAAGAAAAAGCAAACATAGATCTATGTAAATGTGTCCTTCCATCCCTAATTCTCGCTTAAACTAATTAAAAGATTTACTTTACTTATTTTTTTCTTCTTAATTGTTTCTTGATAACTGCCTAATGTGGTTGCCTTTCATAATCAATTGAATTATATCTGATATTTAATTCTCAAATCACTCTGATTGCATGTTGATTGTGAGTAGTTTGACACCATCATAATACTAAACATGGTTGATCGCATGTGGTGGCTTTTTGTCTCTGAAATGATTTCGCATGGTGTATATTTGTTTAAAGGCCGTACCGATTGCATAATTTATTTGAAACAAAAGAACAATAAAACGCGGGTGAACATTCCGATTGCATAATTTAAATAGAATTATAGTCCGTGACTTTAAAAAAATCAATAAGTTGCTGCAAATTAAAGTGCATGCCATCAAATCCATCTCATAGTGGAAATTTGTCTTTTGTTTACAGTGTAGGTATTTTAATATGAAAACAACATTAGATAGTTTTGGACATAAATTTAGGTATGCGTTGTTTGAAATTTATATTGATACATTTTAGATTGTAACAATTGCATCTTTCATACATGCAAATATTATTTATTGATATGCAATATTAAATAATTAATTTTAATATTTATATAACAAAAAATTAATTACAATTTGTATAAATTTATGCGTGTAGGGACTGCATGCTTTGATGACTAGTACTACATAAAAAGAAACCTCATTTTCCCTCTAAAATGGCAGTATTTTTTTTTTTTTCCATTTTTCATGAGCTACCCATGAAATTGAATATCCAATTGAGGATCATTTAAGAATGACGGACAAAATTGGTAAAAAGTGTACAATTAAATCAATTATGATACCAAATTTTTTGATTCCAAATATACCCAATTTTTGATTACAAATACGTAGTGCACTTGGGGCTGTAACGGTAAATTTCTCACCCAACCACACTGACACAAACCCACATTTCCACTTCTATTGTCCACCATAGATATGTTGGGAATTCTCAATTATATGTTGTAGTATTCACATTTTGTGGCTTTTTAGCATAATAATGTAAACTGTAAAGTAATACCCTATAAATCAGATAGTTTAATTTAGTTACAAATACAATGAAAAGTATTAGTAATATTTGGTGTTTAGTATTTAATATAATGAAGATAAGATAGCACAAATATTACATTACACTTACAAACTTTATCGACACAAGATCTGCGTGCGGGAACAACTAGTGTGTGTGTGTGTATATATATATATGTATATATTCTTTTAGTCAAGGATCTTATTCCTTTTACCAAAGGTTAATGGATAAAGGTAAAATTGTTGGATATATCTATTTAGTGTAACAATTTCATCCATCCACCCATCCCACCAAATACCAATCGTAGTCTTTTACGGAAAATTGATAGTAAGAGCATCACTTCCTTCGATTAAGGGACGTGATTCCGTAAACTCAAGAATATCTCAACTAATAAATAAATTTTCAACAAATAAAATATAACAACCAACGATCAATCACAATTTCTCTGTCTAATTAAAAAAAAAAATCAAAATTTTGAAAAAAAAAATTATTCTGTCAAAATTTTGCAATTGCAGTCAACGAACTTCTCTCCTTTGGAAGCATTTGGTTTCCATGACTACATAGTTGTGTTTTGTAATGACATTGATGATTACCTTCAAATAGCCCAGATGCATTTTTGCGTTTGGTATGCATGATCATAAGGTATGATGAGATTAAGTGTTATCTTATTTCCATGTTTGGTATCATAAATAGTACCCGGTTATATACGTAGACAAGCTAGGAAATGACATTAATAACCCCTTCATTGTTTTTGATATCTTTCATCATAGCTCGTGGAAACTATGAAGCATCATAAAGGTAATGCACTGATTTTGTTTTTCTAATTTATAATATCTACTAAAATATTGTCCTACCTGTTCTGTTTTTTAACTTTATATAAACATCCAATTTCTTTATTGATTACTTATTTTTAAATTTTTAATTATTATTTACTGTTACTCAAATGAGATTCTCATAATAAGGTTCAAGTTTTCGCTAGATTGAATTTGGCAACAATAAACACAAATCTTACAATTCAAATTTTCTTAATTTAATCTAAATCCGACAAGCTAACGGCACACCACGCATATATCTGGGTTCATATTAGTCAAGTTATATGCCCACAATAATTAAAATTATATTTGACATAAAAAGAAATCTAACACCACACGTCTCCCTAAACTCTTGCTCCTCCTTTTCTCCACTTGGGATATATTGAACAAATCCTTACAAAGTGTTGGTATTTTCCACAATCCAAATCTAGAATTCAAGAACAATGAGCAACAAATTGTATTTTTCACAATGAACCAGATTCTATACCAGCCTTGAACCTTGCATACATAGTGCTGCAAATGCACATAATTAATTTTCAGTGGCTCCAGCACAATTGAAATTTCTCAACTATAAACGAAAGGCACCATCTAACACCACACGATCCTATCGATGAAAAATAAATTTATCCTCTTTTGTAATTCAAATAAGAGCAACAAAGTGAAAACTCTAGTACAACGGTGGATTACCACGACATAAGCATTCAATCTTGTTTCGCTACCAGTTCAATTTCCACTACAACTTTAGCAATCTTGGCATTCTTAGATGCTAATGTACCTTGCAATACACAGAACATCAAAATCCAAAACGACTCTTCCCAAAAGGCCTTCAAGCATATGTTTGATGACTAATCACATTTAGCTGCTACTAAAATTTGAATATGCAATTAATGCATGTTGCAACACTAGAGGGTGCTACTGCCTGTAAATGATCATATATGCATAATTTGCATGCATAGGGAAGAAAATGGCATAGCAGTTGACGCATTATAAATATGAATTTAGGAATGGCATTCAACAAGCACACAATGAAAGGGAAACAATAATAGGATCAAAAAATAACACAATGAAAAAAGTGAATTGGGACAATCAGACAATGTTACCACTGTGACGACCCGAAACTTGTGGCTAATTTTGTGGAAACAGACAATGTAACACATTATAACATATAGCCACTAAATTTGATAAATCCTTCCACATTCACGTAAAGCTACAAATTTAAAACAAATCTAACTAAATCAAGAAATCCATCAAAATACAAAAAAAAAAAACTTCAAAATCTCGAAGAAATTATGAGGAGATCTTCATATAGAATAATCAACATAAATAAAATTTAGAAGAAAAGAAAAATAAAACAAATCAAACACAAAACCTGGAGAATTGAGATGAAGTAAAAAATGTATTGCTCTAAAAAATATGATAAATTTTGCCTTTAAATGACTTACTAAATTTTGAAAGATAAAATATTATATATATATATATATATATATATAATAAGTGGCCTGGGGTTGTTTGACCCTACATCTCATGCCTTGGTGTCGCACCTGTCCAAGCCCGGATCAACTACTTCTTCACCACCAGCTCTTTCTCAACTACTAACTCTGGTACCGACGCCAACCCCGTTTTCACTACCAGCCAGACCTTCCGTAAGAACCACATGCGATATGTCTATTGCACCATCCACTAGCAAGGAAAAATAAGAACCCGCTCAAAAGAGTATGTGAGTAACTGTTTAATGTAAATTTTATTTTCTTGTACTTTTATGATCAAAGCTTATAATTATTAAATTGCAACTTGAGGATTGATCCCATAGGAATTGATTGATAGAGCTTTTGAGGAGTGGAAGGCAATAAATATGATTTTATCAGTTTTTTAGTGAAACATTCTAATGCTTGTACTTTATTTTTTAGTCTAGAAAAAGAAATTATAGGATTTTTTTGTTATGAGCCTAACATGAGGGCCATATGAAAAAAGTCTTCGTATATCAAGGAAGATAACATATGCTATAAGATCAGGCGAAAAAAAAAATCCTTGTAGGATGCTCCAAAATGTATACGAGGTGTTGTGTAAGTTCTAAGGCTTCCCCACCCTTTAAGGTCGTCAAGTTCAACCAAGCCAAGAAGAATAGGACGTCCAAAGTTCAATGTTTACATTTTTTTTGGCCAAAAGATAATACTTTTTTTTTTCTTAGAGTGGGCTAACTTTAAGGCCATGTGAATCTATTCAGACTCAATCATTCTGATGCTCGAGTAGGCCAACCCATGTTAAGGCACAGGACAAGGCCAAAGAATGACCGAATAAAAATATTTAATCTATGATAAACGACCAACTAAATTCAACCCATAAATAAAGGCCATGTGCATAAAATAAAGAGATAGGAAGTAACATTCCTATTTAGAGGAAAAATAGGAGGTTGTCATAACTACATTGTCAAAAATAAGGAGCATGTGTTAAATGAGCACAAATCAGAAGGTTTGGTTTTGACTAAAACCACCCGACTCCTATCAAGGTAGAATGTTTGTTGAAGACCGGAGCTATAAATGGGCTGGGGAGCACCCCAAGCAAATCTATCTACACTCACCAACAACTCCTAATCAACATTCTTGATATCTTAGATTAGAATGAACCAAGATTAGCTTAGCTCTTAGGGTAGAAACTGCTTTTGGGGAACTCATAACCATGCACATTCTGCTCAAAATGAGATTTTCAATGTGTTTCCTCTAAAGCATCGGTAACTCATAGCCATCACTTGCCCATTTGAGATGAGATATCAATGTGGCTTAGCGGCATCCCGCATTCACATCGGGCATCATGCATGAGGGTTGTGGCTAAAATCATCAATGTTCACTCAACAATATACTCTTTCAATGCACTTGTTTGTAGTCATGACTCGTGTTATAAATGTAGTCACTTGTAGCTAAAGTCTATAGTTTCTATCATGAATATTATTGTCTTTCAATACAATTCATTATTTTCCTGTTATTTCAAGCCTTTTTTTACCCTTCATACATTAAAATTTTAACTCTTAATTATATTAAGTTGTAGGTAGTGCTTGCCTACTTTAGTTCGATCGCTCTAATTAGAAGTTAAATAAAAGGCGCATTTCCCTCATGTCAAATCTTCACATTGTGTGTTCATTGCACATTGGCACACCTGTACACAGCACAAACTCGTTCCATAGTTGTTGCTTTTCGCCATTGGACTTGGTAGTTACAAAATTTTGAAGTAAACACACTCTACTTTGCTAATCATGCATTTAGGATGGTAATTCACAAGTTATTTATATATGTTCCAAGTTTCATGACTTCCTTGTCTATATTGTACTTAAAGTACAAAAAATTATTGCAGAGGAAGGAGTTGAATAAGGAGCCTGATGCCTTAGAAGTCTTCATTTAATTGCATTGGATCGGTTGATAATTATGAGTTGATGATTGCTCATGTCAGGCTTTGATGGATTTATTCTTTTAATTATTCTTGGTTGATTGTAAATTATATATTATAAATTCTTCTAAATGAATAAAAGTTCATGTATCAATGTAGGAAAACCTTGAAGCAATGCGCAAGAGGCATCAACAACCTAAGGTACTAGGAAGAGGCTGGTAGACGAATGAAAGTGGAAACTTTCTCTTTGAGTGGCAGTCCTAGGTTGTCGGTGGGTGCAACAAGAAGGATCGTACATGGGATAAACTACATAGGTTGCTCTTTCACTACTAGAAAAATTGCATTTAGCCACAGATTTTAGCCATGAAAAAATCCGTGGCTAATTCGTTAGCTACGGATCTAAAACAAGCGACAAAAAAATTAAGCCACAGAAAATCAGTGGCTAATAACCAAAGATACAAAATTTATGTGGCTAATAATTAATGATTTTTTTTTTCTTGCACCTAATATGGTTTAAACTCATGATCTCTTGGTTGAAGCTAGAGTATCAAACCAATACACTATTTTATTTTTTTGTTCAACAACTATTTTTGCTTTACTTGACTAATATCAATTATGCAAAATTCTAAATATAAATTACCTAAAAAAATTTTGTTATAATTTTTTTTGCTATTAAATTATTAAATATTTGTTATAATTAATAAATTACTTGTTCAATCAATAAATACTTTTCAATATAAAAAGCCAAAGATTAGAAAAAAAAATAAAGGATTGGACTATGACATATAACATGATATATATTTGATTTTTAAAATATTTGAAAGCTACAACCCAAATAAGATCTCCAATTATAAACCAGAAGGATAAAGCGAGTTTGATTAACTAGTCAAAAATTATTTCTCAACTCAAGATAATCAATACAACAATTAATTTAATAAAAATTCAATAAAATAATTCAAATATTTGATTTATGTATTTAAATTGATTTAGGGTTATTGGTCATTTTACTTAATAGGGAAATAAAATTAGTATTTGAAATTGTTGAAATAAATATTTTTTAAGGTATTAATTTTGATAAAATCAAAGGTAAATGTTTTTAATTTAAAAAATAATTGGTTAATAAATTACAAAAATTAGTAAAACAAATAAATTATAAAAATTGATAAAATTAATGAAAATCCGTGGCTAATCTGTGGCAAATTTTAGCCACGGGGGGTTTTTTTTTCAATTTTTGGCCATGGATAATTTTAACCATGAAAAATCCGTGGCTAAAGTTGGCCACGCCACTTTTAGCCAAAGAAACAAATCGTGGCTAATTCGTGGCTAAATGAAGTTTTTCTAGTAGTGTTTGTACATGACATCTTCTAGTTATGATGAGCCTAGACAAAAGTAAGACGCACAACCTTATAAGTTACAATAGTTTCAAACTATGGAATAGTTTAGAATCGATTCAATATGAGTAGAAGTAGCTTCAGAAACAATTACAATCTAAGCAACAAAACATGGTCACAATTTTATAGCCAATGCTAAGCACGTTGTAGTAGCTACAACGAACAAGCTATCAACTAATGCCCCATGCACCAACTTTCTTGATTAGGCTTGGAAATGATGAAGTAGATGATAATTGCTTCAAGGATTGATGATCGTGAGCATCCCTCTTCTTAAATTAAGACTTTCAATTAGTTTCAAACAACATTCATAATATTTGGATTAGATTTGTAATATTTATAAATTAGCATTTTTTATATTGTACATTAATATTCATTCATATTATTGGAATTCTTTTTGTGTCTATAAGAGTATTAGATGAATACAGAATGAAAGCATGTGCAGTGTGTGTGTGTGTATATAGACTACACACATAAAAAATATAAAAAATGAAAAATTGAAAATATCTCTAATGAAATTTTCCAGCAGAATTCTATCAGTAATTGAAATAGAAAATATAAATAATTTTCATTTCTAGAAGAATATCCAACTAAAATCCCCCAAAATTTTCCCTAACAAAATAAAGGTAAAGTTCATGTTGGACATTCAAACCAAATCCATGGGAAACACTAGGAAACAATAAAAATAAAAATTTTATTGACTTTTGCAAGAAAATTAAAATAAATATGATATTTTCCAAGAAATTTATGTTGTATATACAAACGCTGAAAAAGATGACTAACTTTAGGTCGGACAAACTCTAGTTGATTTTCAATAGAGCTTTGAAAAATGAAGTATGTTGAAAATTCCAATTAAGTGCTTTTTCAACAAGCACTTTTGAATGATCATTTCATTTAGAAATCCAACAGAAGATCCTTATTTCTAAGGAGTCCTTTAGATATTTGATCAAATTTAGTTGTTATTGTTTTTAAAATATGGATGAAAAGTTACCAAAATAAACTAAGTAAAAAAATTCAAGTATGGTATTTAGCCATATAGGTGGTGATGAGTAAACTATAAAATGATTAGGTATTTTTGGGGGGTTGGAAATAAGGGATATGCGGATATCGAGTTCATTATAAAGATAAGGAGACTGCTTGAAGAAATAGGTTCATGGCTTTTGGGCAATGGATAGGGTGGAATGTTTTGTGCAAAAGAGTCCTTTGGCTTTCTATGAAACTTAGTACTTCTTATATGGGTGGATGATGAGAATTTTCAGTGAGACAATGTCTATCTCTTTTTGGTAATAAGCGAGAAAAAAGGGGTGTTCAGAAAAGCATAGTATAGATAACTCACCTTGATTACATGTAATGCCATATGATTCTTAAAAGATTGATTCTTTAGGGTGTAAAAGTAACTGGATCGAAGTGAACTGTTGAGCTTCATAACAGCCTCTGTTTTCCTCGAAGTTGTAGCTTCATAACTCCAATGGGTCGCATCGGGGCGTTATCAAGAAAAGCATATTAAGCTTGGTGTATATCTTGCAAATTTCTGGTGCAGCCAACGCAATTCCGCTAGGTTAGCCAACCAAACAACTTCCTATGTCAAAGATCTTCTTGACAATGAAGGACCTTAGACAAGTTCAGGCAAAACTTTCCATAGGATCATACAATTTACCACAACCCTTTAAAAAACCAAAACATTTACTTCCAAATACGGGATGGTCATTGTGTTGCTTATAGAAAGAATGGGTAATGCACCCAAAAATACCTCCTCAAAATAAGCATGAGGCCCAATAGCCATAATAAAACCAAAGGAATATGCCTAATTGATGGTGCAGTGGTAGCATGCTAGCCCTAGAGCCATATGAGATCATATAAACTAACCTCTATTAGATATAACGATTTCGTCCGCTATGGACTTAGCTCAATAGCTCCCATGCATGTGCTATGATATAGAAGACGCTAACTATGCACAATAAAATGCTCATTAATCCACTTAAAGATTTAGAACTTGAACTCAAACCACAAACAACACTTAACACAATATTTTGTGTTTAAAGACATTGACGACGCTGATAGGCAACCTTAGTGTAAAGACAAGTTATTCACAAAATGCACCCAGTAAAGGCAAGAAGGTATCTCCAATATTTAGCCCTGGTGTTTACTCCAATATTCAATCTCATTTCAGACTTAATACTAAGCCTAAATAATAATAGCACAAAAGATTCAAAAATCAACTTTCGATAGGTGACTCATACAACTTCTAATTTTTGATCTCCTTTTGGAAATCAAATGTGGAATTCAGCTTTAAGGTAAAACATTTGGGCATCCAGTTGATGCCCCTTGTCTCTTGGTAAGGGCCTTCTCTTAGTGTATTTGGACCATTGTAACTTTACAGCAATACGTATCATTTAAAATATTCTAATTAGATAATTCACACACTAAATCTTCAGTATCAGCATTAGAGAACATATCAAATTTTGCATCCTGAAATCAAAAACCATCTCATTAAACACTTTTCCCCAAGCATGCCTATATGAAAGTTGTGAGCTATGTACCTACAAGAAAGCAAGGGGTGAGATCTTATCACATTCAATTTGCATATGAAAGGGTA
>CM047874.1:14809098-14819590 GCA_026212405.1 Petrea volubilis
TGTTGCGTCCTGGATCGCGGAGCGTGACAAATTATATATTGTTTTGATTATTCTTATTTTAATCTATTAATAATTTTTATAATTAGAAGATAATTTAAGCACTCTAAATTTTTATATGGGAGCTCCATTCCCATTATTTCATTAATAGATTATAGTATATTTTTATTAGATAGATAATATTGAATTTAATATTTTTAAATACTTACGTCTGCTAATAGAATTTCGATCAATCAATCTTGTTCTTTTAAAAGTTGAATTTATTTGTATGTTTGGATTTATTTTGATGATATATGAATTTTTCAACTTATATACAACATAAAGGTAAGGGGAAAACAAAGAACATTACCGTCCACTAATGTTGTTTAAAATGTAATGATTTTGTTCTGTGCCACACACACACATGTACATATCCATATATGCATGTGGGGATCTTTGAATAAATCCAATCTGCAACTCATTGCATATTAGAAAACACAAAAAATTAGGAAGGCCCAAACGGAAACAAGAGATACCCGTAGTACATTCAAGTACGGAGTTGTCTTTTCGATTTATTCAATAAATACCACGTTGATTGATTTCTTAAATTGCTTGTTATTATTGACTGCTAGACTGCCTATCTTTTGTCCCTACTTGTACCAATTGACAGAAAAGAATGTCATCACCCTATCTCCTTTAATCGAAACCATATCTTGTGTGTACTATCTATTGATCGATGCTTGCTGCTCTGACTATTCTTCTTATTACTATCCTTTAATACATACACACACACACATATATATATATGCTCATATATTGTTCTCTTGATTACATTTCCTTGATTGATTTATCTTTGGATCCCTCATGAGTGAATCACTTGGACTCGCTCCCTTTCATTTCTTTATTCTACTCCTCACAGTGAAGCAACTGATAAACAAAAGGTCTATTCTGCTCTAGAGCTCCAAGCGATGGTAATAACGTTTTGTGCGTGTATTACAGACTATGGATATTACGGTTAAGTTGAAGAATTGGAACTCATAGGCACTGAGTATAATACTTGCGAGAGGTATTTTCATTTTATATGAATTACTGTTCAAAGTTTCGTATGTAGCTACAACAAGTGTTGTCATTACTCATTTTGTATATATACAGGTGAGCCTATGGCCATATTGGTGTTATAGACAAATACATGTGCTTATGTATCAATTAAGAGGTATTTGCATTTGGGAATTGTAGTTTGGGATTTCAAAAATGCGAATAGCTAGTGTTGTTGTGATGAATCGCAACAATAGGTGTTTAAGTTATATTGATGTTTGATTGCTTGTATAGTAATTGGCCCGCAGTGAGCTGCTCAGGTTGGGCCGCTACACATTACCATTATATATAACAGTGAATCAAAAATAAATAAATGAATGAATGAATAGGAACTTTAAAAATAGAAACTCAAATATCTATCAAAAGCAAAAAATTAAAACCAAAAAAATATTAGTATGATAAATAAAAGGGAAATGTATTGATAAAAAAAAAACCAATAATAAAATAATAATAAAATTGGCATCAAAACTTTAGAACTGTACTTCTACGTACTTTTGTTTTGTTTTAGTTAGAAATATTAAACCACCAAGAAAAGAGCACTATATGTATGTATATATATATATATATATAGCTTCTATACTATCCTATACTATATCCAAAAAAAAAAAAAAAAAAGAAAAGGTGTCCAATAGACTCAAAATGATAGTTTTGACACCATCACACTAAATTTTGATAACCCAAATAAATCCTTGAATAAAGATTATGTAACACATAGTGAAAAGGCCTTAGGAATTTAACAATGCATTTAGTGTTTGTGCACATAGAGGATGATTCCATGTTCCACCACTCCACATGTTTTTGCTTTCCGCAAACCTACCTAATTGCCGCCTTCTCCTCAACTTCTACTAACTAAAACTAGAATAAGTATCTATGGCAAAAACCATTCTCTTGTGACCAATGAGCATCATAAATATCATTCAAATGCTTGCAAAAGAAAAGCAAACATAGATCTATGTAAATGTGTCCTTCCATCCCTAATTCTCTCTTAAACTAATTAAAAGATTTACTTTACTTATTTTTTTCTTCTTAATTGTTTCTTGATAACTGCCTAATGTGGTTGCCTTTCATAATCAATTGAATTATATCTGATATTTAATTCTCAAATCACTTTGATTGCATGTTGATTGTGAGTAGTTTGACACCATCATAATACTAAACATGGTTGATCGCATGTGGTGGCTTTTTGTCTCTGAAATGATTTCGCATGGTGTATATTTGTTTAAAGGCCGTACTCATTGCATAATTTATTTGAAACAAAAGAACAATAAAACGCGGGTGAACATTCCGATTGCATAATTTAAATAGAATTATAGTCCGTGACTTTAAAAAAATCAATAAGTTGCTGCAATTAAAGTGCATGCCATCAAATCCATCTCATAGTGGAAATTTGTCTTTTGTTTACAGTGTAGGTATTTTAATATGAAAACAACATTAGATAGTTTTGGACATAAATTTAGGTATGCGTTGTTTGAAATTTATATTGATACATTTTAGATTGTAACAATTGCATCTTTCATACATGCAAATATTATTTATTGATATGCAATATTAAATAATTAATTTTAATATTTATATAACAAAAAATTAATTACAATTTGTATAAATTTATGCGTGTAGGGACTGCATGGCTTGATGACTAGTACTACATAAAAAGAAACCTCATTTTCCCTCTAAAATGGCAGTATTTTTTTTTTTTTTTCCATTTTTCATAAGCTACCCATGAAATTGAATATCCAATTGAGGATCTATTTAAGAATGACGGACAAAATTGGTAAAAAAGTGTACAATTAAATCAATTATGATACCAAATTTTTTGATTCCAAATATACCCAATTTTTGATTACAAATACGTAGTGCACTTGGGGCTGTAACGGTAAATTTCTCACCCAACCACACTGACACAAACCCACATTTCCACTTCTATTGTCCACCATAGATATGTTGGGAATTCTCAATTATATGTTGTAGTATTCACATTTTGTGGCTTTTTAGCATAATAATGTAAACTGTAAAGTAATACCCTATAAATCAGATAGTTTAATTTAGTTACAAATACAATGAAAAGTATTAGTAATATTTGGTGTTTAGTATTTAATATAATGAAGATAAGATAGCACAAATATTACATTACACTTACAAACTTTATCGACACAAGATCTGCGTGCGGGAACAACTAGTGTGTGTGTGTGTATATATATATATGTATATATTCTTTTAGTCAAGGATCTTATTCCTTTTACCAAAGGTTAATGGATAAAGGTAAAATTGTTGGATATATCTATTTAGTGTAACAATTTCATCCATCCACCCATCCCACCAAATACCAATCGTAGTCTTTTACGGAAAATTGATAGTAAGAGCATCACTTCCTTCGATTAAGGGACGTGATTCCGTAAACTCAAGAATATCTCAACTAATAAATAAATTTTCAACAAATAAAATATAACAACCAACGATCAATCACAATTTCTCTGTCTAATTAAAAAAAAAATCAAAATTTTGAAAAAAAATTTATTCTGTCAAAATTTTGCAATTGCAGTCAACGAACTTCTCTCCTTTGGAAGCATTTGGTTTCCATGACTACATAGTTGTGTTTTGTAATGACATTGATGATTACCTTCAAATAGCCCAGATGCATTTTTGCGTTTGGTATGCATGATCATAAGTTATGATGAGATTAAGTGTTATCTTATTTCCATGTTTGGTATCATAAATAGTACCCGGTTATATACGTAGACAAGCTAGGAAATGACATTAATAACCCCTTCATTGTTTTTGATATCTTTCATCATAGCTCGTGGAAACTATGAAGCATCATAAAGGTAATGCACTGATTTTGTTTTTCTAATTTATAATATCTACTAAAATAATGTTTGCCTTTTTCAATATCCTTAAATATTGTCCTACCTGTTCTGTTTTTTAACTTTATATAAACATCCAATTTCTTTATTGATTAATTATTTTTAAATTTTTAATTATTATTTACTGTTACTCAAATGAAATTCTCATAATAAGGTTCAAGTTTTCGCTAGATTGAATTTGGCAACAATAAACACAAATCTTACAATTCAAATTTTCTTAATTTTATCTAAATCCGACAAGCTAACGGCACACCACGCATATATCTGGGTTCATATTAGTCAAGTTATATGCCCACAATAATTAAAATTATATTTGACATAAAAAGAAATCTAACACCACACGTCTCCCTAAACTCTTGCTCCTCCTTTTCTCCACTTGGGATATATTGAACAAATCCTTACAAAGTGTTGGTATTTTCCACAATCCAAATCTAGAATTCAAAAACAATGAGCAACAAATTGTATTTTTCACAATGAACCAGATTCTATACCAGCCTTGAACCTTGCATACATAGTGCTGCAAATGCACATAATTAATTTTCAGTGGCTCCAGCACAATTGAAATTTCTCAACTATAAACGAAAGGCACCATCTAACACCACACGATCCTATCGATGAAAAATAAATTTATCCTCTTTTGTAATTCAAAATAAGAGCAACAAAGTGAAAACTCTAGTACAACGGTGGATTACCACGACATAAGCATTCAATCTTGTTTCGCTACCAGTTCAATTTCCACTACAACTTTAGCAATCTTGGCATTCTTAGATGCTAATGTACCTTGCAATACACAGAACATCAAAATCCAAAACGACTCTTCCCAAAAGGCCTTCAAGCATATGTTTGATGACTAATCACATTTAGCTGCTACTAAAATTTGAATATGCAATTAATGCATGTTGCAACACTAGAGGGTGCTACTGCCTGTAAATGATCATATATGCATAATTTGCATGCATAGGGAAGACAATGGCATAGCAGTTGACGCATTATAAATATGAATTTAGGAATGGCATTCAACAAGCACACAATGAAAGGGAAACAATAATAGGATCAAAAAATAACACAATGAAAAAAGTGAATTGGGACAATAAGACAATGTTACCACTGTGACGACCCGAAATTTGTGGCTAATTTTGTGGAAACAGACAATGTAACACATTATAACATATAGCCACTAAATTTGATAAATCCTTCCACATTCACGTAAAGCTACAAATTTAAAACAAATCTAACTAAAATCAAGAAATCCATCAAAAATACGAAAAAAAAAAAAACTTCAAAATCTCGAAGAAATTATGAGGAGATCTTCATATAGAATAATCAACATAAATAAAATTTAGAAGAAAAGAAAAATAAAACAAATCAAACACAAAACCTGGAGAATTGAGATGAAGTAAAAAATGTATTGCTCTAAAAAATATGATAAATTTTGCCTTTAAATGACTTACTAAATTTTGAAAGATAAAATATTATATATATATATATATATAGTAAGTGGCCTGGGGTTGTTTGACCCTACATCTCATGCCTTGGTGTCGCACCTGTCCAAGCCCGGATCAACTACTTCTTCACCACCAGCTCTTTCTCAACTACTAACTCTGGTACCGACGCCAACCCCGTTTTCACTATCAGCCAGACCTTCCGTAAGAACCACATGCGATATGTCTATTGCACCATCCACTAGCAAGGAAAAATAAGAACCGCTCAAAAGAGTATGTGAGTAACTGTTTAATGTAAATTTTATTTTCTTGTACTTTTATGATCAAAGCTTATAATTATTAAATTGCAACTTGAGGATTGATCCCATAGGAATTGATTGATAGAGCTTTTGAGGAGTGGAAGGCAATAAATATGATTTTATCAGTTTTTAGTGAAACATTCTAATGCTTGTACTTTATTTTTTAGTCTAGAAAAAGAAATTATAGGATTTTTTTGTTATGAGCCTAACATGAGGGCCATATGAAAAAAGTCTTCGTATATCAAGGAAGATAACATATGCTATAAGATCAGGCGAAAAAAAAAAATCCTTGTAGGATGCTCCAAAATGTATACGAGGTGTTGTGTAAGTTCTAAGGCTTCCCCACCCTTTAAGGTCGTCAAGTTCAACCAAGCCAAGAAGAATAGGACGTCCAAAGTTCAATGTTTACATTTTTTTTGGCCAAAAGATAATAATTTTTTTTTTCTTAGAGTGGGCTAACTTTAAGGCCATGTGAATCTATTCAGACTCAATCATTCTGATGCTCGAGTAGGCCAACCCATGTTAAGGCACAGGACAAGGGCCAAAGAATGACCGAATAAAAATATTTAATCTATGATAAACGACCAACTAAGTTCAACCCATAAATAAATGCCATGTGCATAAAATAAAGAGATAGGAAGTAACATTCCTATTTAGAGGAAAAATAGGAGGTTGTCATAAGTACATTGTCAAAAATAAGGAGCATGTGTTAAATGAGCACAAATCAGAAGGTTTGGTTTTGACTAAAACCACCCGACTCCTATCAAGGTAGAATGTTTGTTGAAGACCGGAGCTATAAATGGGCTGGGGAGCCCCCCAAGCAAATCTATCTACACTCACCAACAACTCCTAATCAACATTCTTGATATCTTAGTTTAGAATGAACCAAGATTAGCTTAGCTCTTAGGGTAGAAACTGCTTTTGGGGAACTCATAACCATGCACATTCCGCTCAAAATGAGATTTTCAATGTGTTTCCTCTAAAGCATCGGTAACTCATAGCCATCACTTGCCCATTTGAGATGAGATATCAATGTGGCTTAGCGGCATCCCGCATTCACATCGGGCATCATGCATGAGGGTTGTGGCTAAAATCATCAATGTTCGCTCAACAATATACTCTTTCAATGCACTTGTTTGTAGTCATGACTCGTGTTATAAATGTAGTCACTTGTAGCTAAAGTCTATAGTTTCTATCATGAATATTATTGTCTTTCAATACAATTCATTATTTTCCTGTTATTTCAAGCCTTTTTTTACCCTTCATACATTAAAATTTTAACTCTTAATTATATTAAGTTGTAGGTAGTGCTTGCCTACTTTAGTTCGATCGCTCTAATTAGAAGTTAAATAAAAGGCGCATTTCCCTCATGTCAAATCTTCACATTGTGTGTTCATTGCACATTGGCACACCTGTACACAGCACAAACTCGTTCCATAGTTGTTGCTTTTTGCCATTGGACTTGGTAGTTACAAAATTTTGAAGTAAACACACTCTACTTTGCTAATCATGCATTTAGGATGGTAATTCACAAGTTATTTATATATGTTCCAAGTTTCATGACTTCCTTGTCTATATTGTACTTAAAGTACAAAAAATTATTGCAGAGGAAGGAGTTGAATAAGGAGCCTGATGCGTTAGAAGTCTTCATTTAATTGCATTGGATCGGTTGATAATTTATGAGTTGATGATTGTTCATGTCAGGCTTTGATGGATTTATTCTTTTAATTATTCTTGGTTGATTGTAAATTATATATTTATAAATTCTTCTAAATGAATAAAAAGTTCATGTATCAATGTAGGAAAACCTTGAAGCAATGCGCAAGAGGCATCAATAACCTAAGGTAACTAGGAAGAGGCTGGTAGATGAATGAAAGTGGAAACTTTCTCTTTGAGTGGCAGTCCTAGGTTGTCGGTGGGTGCAACAAGAAGGATCGTACATGGGATAAACTACATAGGTTGCTCTTTCACTACTAGAAAAATTGCATTTAACCACAGATTTTAGCCATGGAAAAAATCCGTGGCTAATTCGTTAGCTACGGATCTAAAACAAGCGACAAAAAAATTAAGCCACAGAAAATCAGTGGCTAATAACCAAAGATACAAAATTTATGTGGCTAATAATTAATGATTTTTTTTTCTTGCACCTAATGTGGTTTAAACTCATGATCTCTTGGTTGAAGCTAGAGTATCAAACCAATACACTATTTTATTTTTTTGTTCAACAACTATTTTTTGCTTTACTTGACTAATATCAATTATGCAAAATTATAAATATAAATTACCTAAAAAAAATTTTGTTATAATTTTTTTTGCTATTAAATTATTAAATATTTGTTATAATTAATAAATTACTTGTTCAATCAATAAATACTTTTCAATATAAAAAGCCAAAGATTAGAAAAAAAAATAAAGGATTGGACTATGACATATAACATGATATATATTTGATTTTTAAAATATTTGAAAGCTACAACCCAAATAAGATCTCCAATTATAAACTAGAAGGATAAAGCGAGTTTGATTAACTAGTCAAAAATTATTTCTCAACTCAAGATAATCAATACAACAATTAATTTAATAAAAAATTCAATAAAATAAATTCAAATATTTGATTTATGTATTTAAATTGATTTAGGGTTATTGGTCATTTTACTTAATAGGGAAATAAAATTAGTATTTGAAATTGTTGAAATAAATATTTTTTAAGGTATTAATTTTGATAAAATCAAAGGTAAATGTTTTTAATTTAAAAAATAATTGGTTAATAAATTACAAAAATTAGTAAAACAAATAAATTATAAAAATTGATAAAATTAATGAAAATCCGTGGCTAATCTGTGGCAAATTTTAGCCACGGGGGGTTTTTTTTCCAATTTTTGGCCATGGATAACTTTAACAACGAAAAATCCGTGGCTAAAGTTGGCCACGCCACTTTTAGCCAAAGAAACAAATCGTGGCTAATTCATGGCTAAATGAAGTTTTTCTAGTAGTGTTTGTACATGACATCTTCTAGTTATGATGAGCCTAGACAAAAGTAAGACGCACAACCTTATAAGTTACAATAGTTTCAAACTATGGAATAGTTTAGAATCGATTCAATATGAGTAGAAGTAGCTTCAGAAACAATTACAATCTAAGCAACAAAACATGGTCACAATTTTATAGCAAATGCTAAGCACGTTGTAGTAGCTACAACGAACAAGCTATCAACTAATGCCCCATGCACCACCTTTCTTGATTAGGCTTGGAAATGATGAAGTAGATGATAATTGCTTCAAGGATTGATGATCGTGAGCATCCCTCTTCTTAAATTAAGACTTTCAATTAGTTTCAAACAACATTCATAATATTTGGATTAGATTTGTAATATTTATAAATTAGCATTTTTTATATTGTACATTAATATTCATTCATATTATTGGAATTCTTTTTGTGTCTATAAGAGTATTAGATGAATACAGAATGAAAGCATGTGCAGTGTGTGTGTGTGTATAGACTACACACATAAAAAATATAAAAAATGAAAAATTGAAAATATCTCTAATGAAATTTTCCAGCAGAATTCTATCAGTAATTGAAATAGAAAATATAAATAATTTTCATTTCTAGAAGAATATCCAACTAAAATCCCCCAAAATTTTCCCTAACAAAATAAAGGTAAAGTTCATGTTGGACATTCAAACCAAAATCCATGGGAAACACTAGGAAACAATAAAAATAAAAATTTTTATTGACTTTTGCAAAGAAAATTAAAATAAATATGATATTTTCCAAGAAATTTATGTTGTATATACAAACGCTGAAAAAGATGACTAACTTTAGGTCGGACAAACTCTAGTTGATTTTCAATAGAGCTTTGGAAAAATGAATTATGTTGAAAATTCCAATCAAGTGCTTTTTCAACAAGCACTTTTGAATGATCATTTCATTTAGAAATCCACCAGAAGATCCTTATTTCTAAGGAGTCCTTTAGATATTTGATCAAATTTAGTTGTTATTGTTTTTAAAATATGGATGAAAAGTTACCAAAATAAACTAAGTAAAAAAATTCAAGTTATGGTATTTAGCCATATAGGTGGTGATGAGTAAACTATAAAATGATTAGGTATTTTTTGGGGGTTGGAAATAAGGGATACGCGGATATCGAGTTTATTATAAAGATAAGGAGAATGCTTGAAGAAAATAGGTTTCATGGCTTTTGGGCATGGATAGGGTGGAATGTTTTGTGCAAAAGAGTCTTTGGCTTTATATGAAACTTAGACTTCTTATATGGGTGGATGAGAGAATTTTCAGTGAGACAATGTCTATCCTCTTTTTGTAATACGCGAGAAAAAAGGGGGTTCATAAAAGCATAGTATAGATAACCAACTTTGATACATGTAATGCCATATGACAAAAGATGATTCTTTTAGGGTAAAAGTAACTGAGCTCGAAGTGAAATGTTGAGCTTCATAAATGCCTCTATTTTCCTCGAAGTGTAGCTTCATAAATACAAAGGGTAGCAACGAGGGCGGTATCAAGAAGATATTAAGCTTGGTGTATATCTTGCAAATTTCTTGGTGCAGCAAACGAAATTCCGCTAGGTTAGCCAACCAAACAACTTCCTATGTCAAGATCTTCTTGACAATGAAGGACTTAGACAAGTTCAGTCAAAACTTTCCATAGGATCATGCAATTTACCACAACCCTTTAAAAACCAAAATATTTACTTCCAAATACGGATGGTCATTGTGTTGCTTATAGAAAGAATGGGTAATGCACCAAAAATACCTCCTCAAAACAAGCATGAGCCCAATAGCCATAATAAAACCCAAAG
>CM047874.1:14820090-15030169 GCA_026212405.1 Petrea volubilis
GACTGGAACTGCACATGGGCTCATACTCTCCCTCACAAATCCCTGTCTCCAGTAGCTCATCAACTTGTCTTTGCAACTCCTTAGTCTCCATGGGGTTTGCTCCTATATGCTGGACGGTTTGGGATTGTTGCTCCAGAAGGAAGTCTATCTGATGCTCTATTCCCCTCAATGGTGGGTAGACCACTCGGCATCTCTTCTGGAAAAAACATCAGAAACTCCTGCAATAAAGAAACAAAACTAGAAGGGAGAATAGAAGTGTCAAAGTCAGTCAAAGAAAAATAAGACTTCTTTAAACCGAATCATCAAGATCGGTTTACCCTCACTAATTGCACCCCTGATCTCTCTTTCTCTCACAAAAAGTGTTTGTTTATTTCTTCCCTCACTCTTCTTTTCTCTCACCACTGGGCCATTTACTTGTTTACCTCTTTTGTTTGGCCTCTTTTCCCTCTTTTTTTTTTTTCACTTTCTTTCTCTTTCTCCTCACTTCCCAAATTCTGCCCCTCTCTCTCCATAAGCTTCTTTTGGTCTAAATAGACCTCACTAGGTGTCAATGGAGTAAGAGGTTACGCGCCTTCCTTCATGGGAGAATGAGAATCGGTTGAGGTAACCATCATGGTGCACTTTCCTATCGAACTGCCACGGCCTCCCAAGCAAAATATGGTCAGCTTGCATTGGAACCACATCACAAGTCACCTCATCCTTATATGGTCCAATTGAGAAAGAGACTACAACCTGCTTGTTCACCCCAACACTGCCCATGTCATTAAACCATTGAAGCTTGTATGGCCTAGGGTGTTTCTCACATTTTAACCCCAATTTACTCACCATACTAAGGCTTGCCACATTTGTACAACTTCCACTGTCAATTATAAGTGTGCAAACCTTGCCTCCCACCAAGCACCTCGTGTGAAAAATGTTTTCCCTCTGTTCTAAGCTCTCCTCTTGCAACTGCATACTCAACACACGCCTGGCAACCAAAGAAGATCCAACCTCAGGTGCTACCACAACTTCTTGCTCCTCTTCTTCACCCTCACTGTCACCACAATATTCTAAGTAGGGCATCTCTTCCTCGCCTTCAGATTCTGAATATACATAACCATTCCGAACCACTATGACTCTCTTATTGGGACATTGAGAGGCGATATGACCCTTGCCCAAACACTTGAAGCACTTGATGTCCCTACTAGGTGTAGTTGAGCTAGAACCTCTTGAATTGGAGCCTGAATTGGAGTCTTTAGCCTTGAGGCCCGAATCTGCCCCGTTTGGTTTAGGGTTTTGAAACTCCTTTTTCTCCTCCTTTGTAGGCCATTTAGAACCCCAAGAGTTGCTGGTGTTGCTTGCAAACTTGTTGGAGCTCTTGCTCTTCTTCTGCTTCTCTATCTTCATGACCATGTTAAGCATGTCTTCCATAGAATCATACTTGTAGAGCTCAATCACATCAGCTATTTCCTTGTTCAAACCACTCAAAAACCGAGCCATGGTTACCTCCTCATCTTCTACAATGTTAGCTCTAACCATGCACATCTCCATATCTTTGTGGTAGTCGTCAACTGACTTAGCCCCTTGCACCAGCCTGTGCAATTTCTGATGTAACTCTCTAAAATAGTGGGAAGGTACAAAACGCTTCCTCATTGCCTCCTTCATGTCGTCCCAATTGCTAATGGGGCGTCTCCCCACCTTTCTTCTACTCAAGTTGAGTTGATCCCACCAAAATAGAGCATAATCAGTGAACTCAACTGCAGCAATCTTCACCTTCTTCTCTTCTGAATATCTATTGCACTCAAAGATCATCTCAACCTTTCTTTCCCACTCCAAGTATTCTTCTGCATTGTTTCGGCCTTTGAAAGGTGGAATTTTGAGCTTGATGTTGCCCAAATTCCCATCTACCTTGTCAACTGCCACTTCGTCTTCCTCTTCTTCATAGGCTGGATTTCTAGTACTTCGGCCTCCAAACTTTCCCTTACCTCTTCCACGCTCAAGTCTGCCTTGCCTCCAATTGTAAGTCTCACTAGGCCACTCATCTTCATTATCAAACTCATCTTGCAAATTTTTGTTGGTATGAGCAAATGGTGTATGCCCTCTCTTTGTTGTAGTTGCTTGATGAGATTGAGAACTTCTTCCCTTCAACTCTTGGTCATGTCTCTCCAACTTGTCATTCATGGCCTCTAGAGTCTTGTTCAAATGAAGAAACTGCCCTTTAAATGCTTCTAGAATGAATTGCATTTGAGGGTCGTCAACCTTGAAAGCCCGTTCATCTCCTTCTTTAGATGAACTAGACATTGCTGTAAAACAAAAGATCGAACACTATAGGCAGATTGTTAGTCACTCACTCCCTTACGTGTTTCTCTCTTTAAAACTTGGCTTTTCTCTCTCAAAAGGTGTAGGGTCTCACTCCAGCCTTTTACCACTCCTCCACGCGTCTCAATTGCACTTCAGAATCCAACAAATGCCACAAGAAAACAAGAAGAGTTTGGAAGACAAGAATAAAACCTAACAAGGAAAATTAAGCAAGAACAAAAACTAGAAAGAAAGACTTAAAACAAACGGAACGGTAGTGCAAGAACAAGGCAATGCACCACTTGATAATATCAATCTAGAGTGTAGACACAAGCAATTAACACCCTAGTAATGTCAAAGAGGCAAAAAGGTAGCTCAAAACAAGAAATTAAATAACTAGAATCAAAAAGAGACAATTTTGGTCACAAGAGACAAAGCGAACTAAATAAGAACCTAAGTTATTTCTACCCCAACAAAGGAAGCAAACAAGAATACCAAAATCAGAATTTTCAATAAGGAAGTCAACAGTAGCCGAATCACCAGTAGTGCCAATTTAATTGATTGTTAAGTACTAAACAAGCACAAGTGTGTGTGAGAGTGTAATAGGGCTGCCAAGAAGGGAAAACTAAAAGATTAATGAATTCAGCCCCTTTACAAGGAAAGACACGAATTTTGATTGCAAGAAAATGTCAAGAGAATTTGGTGTGGTCCGGTCCTTGTTCTCATGCAATCAAATTTGTGCACATGCTATTTCTCCCAAATAAGGCATGACAAGTGGAGTTGCTCAATGAATTAGTTGTAGTCACATGCAATTCCACCAAATAAGGCTTGAAAAGTGGAGTCTTTCAAGGAATTGAAGCAAAGGCAGAATTTTAATTCAAGAACGACACTAACGCAAAATTTCAGAATTTCACTACTCAATCAAGATCAATTTCGAATTTCCTTTTTTTTTTCTTTTTTTTTTCCTTTTTTTTCTTCGTTTTTTTTTCCTCCTTTTTTTTTTTTTTATTTTTTATAAGATCAGAATCTCAATTGATAGTTTCAATCGTGAACAATCCAATGGGACAAGACAAATTATCAAGATCCTCAATCTTGGTTTCAAGAAAGCGTTTCTTGAAAATTCTTGAAATAAGAACAACCAGCCCTTGTGGATGACAGAAACGACCAAGAAGTTTCAAGAAAACACAAATTTGGATCAAGGATGATGTTTTAGAATCAAGAATCAAGCAAGAACAATCAAGATCACACAATCATGCAAATTCAGCAACAATAACAATCAAGAAGGTGGCACCACGCATAAAAGAGTTCAAGGAATTCAGAAACTCAAACCTAGAATCTAAGGTAAATAAGAATTTATCTAGCCAAAGCTCTGATACCAAATAATACGAGGGGCCTAATCAAAAACATGTACTCATGAGAAGATTATGGCAATTTGGCATAAAGCAAAGAACAAGATAGATTCTACCCTTTAAACCCGCAACCCTCTTGTACTCAAGAAGAAGACTTAAAAGGATTTAATCAAGAAAAGATCAACACTTACAAGTACTCTTGAAGAATAAATCAGATTCTTGTTGCAATGGAGATTGTAGAGCTCACAATTCCTATGCTAGGGTTCATGAACAAGTTTTCATGAAGAACATGAAACTCACGTTTCTTACTCTTATTCAATCCAAGAAATCTGATTTCCAAAGGTTTAAAGAAGGTATTTATACCTTAGACAAAGCCTAACCCTAAACTAAACCCATTAGTCCAAATCCTATAAGGATTAGGCTTTAAGTGAAGCCCAAATAATCAAAGCCTATTAAGTCATGTGTTTAAAAATCCAAACACAAGCTATTACAAATAATTAAAGCCCAAATAATCTTAACCCCAATTAAACAGCCCCTTCATCCATAGAACACGCCTCAAGCATATGGAGTAGCTTAGGTGTGCCTTCAAGCCAAATTGCACACTTAGTGAATTCATGCTCTTGCAACTCAAGTGTAACTTGCTCTTGTACATATGAGTTCATGGCTGTCCCAAAAACCTTAGCCCGTGCCCTTGTGATTGGCCCACTAGGAAGAGCCAATGGATCCTTCTTGTTGCCTCTTGCTTCGGCCTTGACACAATTGGAGCTCCCTTGATCCGCATCAGAGGGTTAATGGGGCATTTTGGAGTTGTAAAGACACTGGCCATTTTGCAGGAACACTTCTTTTGGCCACACATGAAAAGGGATGTTGAGAGAATCTGTGGAAGGTGTGTCACTTGTAAACAGGCAAAATCTCGAGTGCAACCAAATGGAATCAGATTTGTGCACATGCTATTTCCCCCAAATAAGGCATGAAAAGTGGAGCTGGTCAATGAATTAGTTGTGGTCAATGCAATTCCACCAATTAAGGCTTGAAAAGTGGAGTCTTTCAAGGAATTGAATCAAGGGTGGAAGTTTTTTTTCTCCAAGAACAACACTAACACAATTTTCAGAATTTCACTACTCAATCAAGATCAAATTCAAATTTCCCTTTTTTTTTCGTTTTTTTTTTTGGTTCTTTCTTCTTTTTTTTTATTTTTTATAATAGGATCAGAATCTCAATTGATAGAAACGAAAAAGATGTTTGATGTTTCAAGAATACACAAATTCGGATCAAGAATGATGTTTTAGGAACAAGAATTGAGCAAGAACAATCAAGATAACACAATCATGCAAATTCAGCAACAATAACAATCAAAAAAATGGCACCAAGCACAAAAGAATTCAAGGAATATAAAAAACTCAAACCTAGAATCTAAGATAAATGAGAATTTATCTAGCCAAAGCTCTGATACCAAATAATACGACAACCCTAATCAAAAACATGTACTCATGAGAAGATTATGGCAATTCGGCATAAAAGCAAAGAACAAGATAGATTCTACCCTTTAAACCCACAACCCCCTTGTACTCAAGAAGAAGATTTAAAAGGATTTAATCAAGAAAAGATCAACACTTACAAGTACTCTTGAAGCATAAATTGGATTCTTCTTGCAATGGAGATTGTAGAACTCACAATTCCTATGCTAGGGTTCTTACACATGAAGAACAAGAGACTCACGTTTTTTTGTCTACCTCAATGAACAAAATCTGATTTCCAAAGGTTTAAAGAGGGTATTTATACCCTAGACAAAGCCAAACCCTAAACTAAGCCCATTAGGCCTAATCCCCTAAGGAATGGGCTTTAAGTGAAGTCCAATGTGCCATCCTTACAAGGACTTATTAAAGTCTATCAAGTCATGTGTTTAAAACCCAAATACAAGCTATTACAAATAATTAAAGCCCAAATAAATTTAAGCTCAATTAAACAAGGCTAGGCAGCCCCTTCATCAATTGAACATGCCTCAAGCATATGGAGTAGCTTAGGTGTGCCTTCAAGCCCAATTGTGCACTTAGTGAATTCATGCTCTTGCAACTCAAGTGTGACTTGATCTTGTACATATGAGTTCATGGTTGTCCCAAAGGCCTTAGCCCGTGCCCTTGTGATTGGCCCACTTGGAAGAGCCAATGGATCCTTCTTGTTGCATCTTGCTTCGACCTTGACACCATTGGAGCTCCCTTGATCCGCATCATGAGCAGCCCCAAGTTTTCATTTGAGTCCATCTTGCACTTTGAATCAACCCATAAGTCTTGAATGAGTCCATTGAGTGCTTCTTTAAATTTCTTGGCTCGCGCTCTTGTAATTGGTCCAACGGATACTTGCAACGGATCCTTAGATGTGGCATTCCGATTCTCATCATTCCCGTCCTCTTGAAAAGGATTTGTCCTCAAATCATTGCCTAAAGCAAGGTCAGGAAATTCATCTCAAAATGTAACGACCCGGTAAATCCCTTATTTACCTATTTTATATTATACAAAATTTATAGGATTATTTTGTGAGTTATTGATTTCTAGAGATTATTTTTTTCAAATATGATTTTATTTGTGAACTAGTGAGCATTTTACTACCTAAATATTTATAAAATATTATAAATTCCAAATATTTTTTTAAAATTTTATGCATTTGATCCTTCTAAACTTCCAGAAATTTTTAATAGATTATTTTCAACTTTTACCTATTTTTCCAAGCATTTTTAGTAATTTTCGGAAAACATCGTATTTAAGTTATTAATTTGAAATCTAATTTTGAAAATGCTTAATTATTATCCAAAAATTAAAATAATAATACAAATAAATATTATAGGTTTTATTTGACTTATAAAAATTAATTTTCGAATTTTTGCAATTTTATTTCTATCTTTGGGCAATTTTCGAAAAATTGGCAAAACAAGGGGTATTTTGGTCTTTTCACCTCTCCAACCCCAAATTTCGTTTTTTCCTGAGAAATAAGCAATAAAATACTTAATAAATAAGAGTTTCAGATTATATAGGTTTTTGTTTGATTTTAGTTGATTTTATTTTATATTTTATCAAAATATCTTTACTAATACATACTCTTGAACCTCATATACATAAATAACTATATATTAGTGGTGATGTACATGGCTACATATACACACACACACATACCCACATATATATACATGGTATTTAGTAAGAATAGGTGTAAGCATATATAGCCATGTATAATGTATGGAATAGGTATTTAGTTGAATTTAATAATTGGATATTTGTGTCTAATACATGGAAGATAATTACACAAGACCATATATACCAAAATCCTCATTTTTCAGCCATTTTTCCAGCCCAAAACCGTGCACTCTCTCTTGCTCTTACACTCTCTTTCATTTTTTCCTCCAAACACTTCACTTCCTCCAAATTACTACACACTTTGAAGAACAAAGGTAGGAACTCTTCTTTATACCTTAAGTAGAGGGTTTTTCTTCTTCTTCTTGAGGAGATTAGGCAAGCTTCCATACTCTTGTGCCCAAGCAATGTAAAAGAACAAGCTTGAATGGCCTAGAGTGAGAGCTTTTGCCAAACATACCACCAAGTTGAGGGTTTTAGTTATGTTGCTAGCTTCATGTTACTTTATAGTTCATTTTATCATGTTTAACTCTTGTTGGGAGGAAGTTGAAGGATGGATAGTATTATGAGCATGATCTTGAAGATCTTATGTGATTAGTATGCTTATTTGGAGTTCTATGTGCTTACTATGCTTTCTTGGAAAACTATGTGATTATTGTGCCTTTTTACAATAACATGGCATTCTTATGTTTTATTTGAATTATTATGTGAGTTTTATGCTTTATATGAAGTAGTATGAGACCATGATTCTTTAATTGAGCTAGTAGGAGAATATCCTATGTTGTCTTGAAAGTATTTGTGAAGAAAGCTCCACATATCTATTTATTATACTTTATTGTATAGTTTTATGCCTACTTTGATGATTATAGAAATATACATGTATATATATATATATATGTACGTATATATATGTAAATATTTAAAGTATTGTTATCTATTCATTTAACTAATTTATTAGAGATTAGGTATATATATATATAGTTATGTACGTATATATATATGTCTACTTATTATAGACTAATTATATACTTAGTAATACTTAGTAAGACTACTTTAATCTATATATATATATATATGGTACGTATAAGTATATATATAATTATATTCATTTTATTGGTTTATATACATATGTAGATAATTTCAATCATCTTATATCTATATCACACTTTATATAGTTTATATATTTTTCTATCATCTTTATATATGTAAACTTATCTATATCACATTTTATATATTTTATATATTTATATTAGTTATCTTTTAATCTATATATATATTTAAGTATATTTATACTAGTTATATTTTAGTCTTTATATTTATATATTTATACTAGTTATGTTTATATATTTATATTTATATTTTATCTATTTACATATTTTGCTACTATCTATTTACATATGCTTAATAAGCAAATATAAAGCTTTCATTTATAAGTGTGGAGCTTACTTTGCTAAACTGTGATTATGTGCATATGTGAACAAATTGCAATTGTGTGAATGGGCCCATATGTGCTGGAATGGTCTGGGGGGTGTTCCACCGGGACATACTATTGAGTAGCCGGGAGAGTTCACCACCCTTCCATCTCCTAATCCCTCCCTTGGGTAGATGGAGGGATCTACTCAAGAGAGAGGGTCGTAGAACAATACTAAGGCGTATGCCCGGGATACGACCATTGGAGGATAAGGCTGGCGGGAGAAATGTGCTGGTTGTTATTTCGGCCCGGGTAGTTATAAGGGTCACTGTCAGGTGACGAAAGGTAGAAAGTGTGAAATTATATATGTGCTATGTGTAACTAATGTGCACTTGACACCCGAGCACCTTATGTGTATAAAGAAGTGTTTCTACTCAACGTATGTTGATTCCATGTTATATTATATTTTAGATGCTTCCGAAGATAGCTTTTATGATGGTGAGGAGGAGGAACCTTTTGAAGCATTTTATTAGGAAGAAGGATGTAGGATTTTCCGCTGCGTACCTGTTTTGGGTTTTTGCTTTTGCTATGTATCAATAGTAAACTAGCAAGTCGAGACTCTCTTTTGTTGATGTACCCTTATGTAATGTACCTTACGTTGCAATTAAAAATGTATGCATGTATGTAGCCAATAATGATAGTATTAATCTAATAATAGCCATAAGACTAATAATAATAATAAAGGGATTTCGGGGTCGTCATACAAAATGTTTAATGATCAATATTCTGATATGGAATACACGGGGTTTGCGTGATCCTGCCAAAGTTCGTTACATCAAAAAATTGAAAAAGAAATATAAGTTGCAGATTTTGGTGATTCTTGAGCCAAAAATTCAGTTTCAGAGTGATTACATGTCTCGCCGCTTGGGATTTTCAGGGGTCCTTGCTAACCCTTCCAATCATATTTGGTGTTTTTACCAAGAGAACATATCGGTGCAGCTCTTAATTAATGAGGACCAGCTAATGCACATTAAGGTGAGTTCACAATCACTTCCAAAACCAATTTTGTGTTCGTTTGTCTATGGGCGGCACACTAGGGGGGACAGGAAGGAGCTATGGAGCTTGATGTGATCGATTGCAACCCCTGACCCATGGTTAATAGGGGGGATTTCAATGTGATCCGGACTATTGAGGAGAAACGACGAGGGGCACCACCGCGACTTGGGGCCATGGAAGATTTTGACGACTGCATCGATGGGTGCGGCTTAATTGACCCTGGTTTCATCGGAGAACAGTTTACTTGGACTAATCGTAGGCTGTGGGAGAGATTGGATCGTGTTCTAATTTCCTCGGGATGGTTAGATATGTTCCCAGACTTCAAGCCATTCCATCTTATCAGGCATGCTTCCGATCATGTGGCATTATTAATCAAGCCTACATTGCTTGACGTTAAGTCTCCTTCGGCCTTCAGATTTTAGAAGATGTGGATACATCATCCCGGTTTTTTGGATTTAGTGGCTAAAAATTGGGGGGCGCCGACACCTTCAGATGGCATGCAGAAGTTACAAGTGAAGTTGTATCGCCTTAAAACTCGTCTTAAACAATGGAATTGGGAATGCTTTGGGAATGTCTCCGATAATGTAGCTAAGGCTGAGCTTGCAGTGGCTAATGCAGAGAAGATGTTTGATGAAATGCCTAGTTCAAATAACCTCATGGCTATGAACAAAGCTACAGCGGACTTAAATCGGGCATTGGCGATTGAGGAGGATTTTTGGCAACAAAAATCAGCGGCCAAATGGGTGGTGGAAGGTGAACGTAATACACGTTTCTTTCATAATATGGTCAAGAAAAAGAGAAAAAGAATCATATTCATCGCATCATTGACGGGGATAGAATGCTTGAGAGGCAAGAGGATATTAGAAGTTCTGCTTCATCGTTCTTTCAAAGCTTACTTACAGCAGACGAAGGGGAACCGCTGGGGGACACATTTGATCATGTACCTTGCCTCTTAACTCCAGAAATTTCTGAAAAACTCTGCATGCCGCCGTCCAGGGTAGATATTCGAGCTGCAGTGTTTGGGATTAATCCGGAGTCTGCAGCAGGGCCTGATGGATTCTCTTCTTTATTCTACCAAACCTGCTGGGATATTGTACAGTCGAATGTGTATGAGGCAGTGGATGAATTCTTTTCTGGGACACCTATGCCACGGGCATTCACATGCACAACTATTGTGCTTTTACCAAAGACAGAAGAGGCGTCCACGTGGACAAATTTTCGTCCTATCAGTTTATGTAATGTCACGAACAAAATCATGACGAAATTGCTTTATATGCGACTTGCCAAGGTTCTCCCCTTGGTTATCTCCCCGGCACAGTCTAGTTTTATTGAAGGGCGGGCAATATCGGATAATATTTTGTTGGCACAGGAGCTTGTTCACTCTTTGAATCAAAAAGTTCACGGTGATCGATTTATTGCCAAACTTGATATGACTAAGGCGTATGATCGTGTGCATTGGCCATTCTTGCTCAGAATGCTTGAAAAATTAGGCTTTAGCACTCAATGGTGTAGGCTGATTCGTAATTGTATCACAAACTGTTGGTTTTCTGTCTTGATCAATGGCGTTAATGCCGGGTTCTTTCGTCATCTCGTGGACTGCGACAAGGCGATCCCATATCCCCCGCGCTATTTATTTTAGCTGCGGAATGGTTAGCTCGTGGATTGGATGATTTAGTTCGCCGTTATCCTTCAATGCAATACATTCATAATTCGGAAGTTGTGGTCTCGCACCTTGCATATGCCGATGACATTATCATCTTTACTAAGGCAGGAGTCTCGGGAATTAAGAAATTGATGAGTGTCTTGAAAAAATATGAGCTGGTGTCAGGTCAAAAAATCAATGTTGCTAAGAGTGCGTTTATGGTTTCCAAGAGCTGCGTCATTGATCGGGTGAGAAGTATCAAGCGGATTACTGGTTTCTCGCAGGCGGAACTTCCTATACGTTACCTTGGAGCCCCTCTATATGTTGGACATAAGCGCTCTCTTCTCTATGCGCCCATTATCGAAAAAATGAGGGCTATGTTACTTACCTGGGAAAATCGACACTTAACTCTTGGTGGACGCCTACTGTTGATCAAAAGTGTATTGCTGTCATTACCTCTTTATTATTTGCAGGTCTTGGAGCCTCCTAAACAAATTCTTACCAAGATTTCAAGGCTCCTAAATCGCTTTTTGGGGGTCATATGGAGGACAGCGTAAGCTGCATTGGGCAGCCTGGGCTGAGTTGTGCAAACCTTATGGTGAAGGTGGGCTAGGTGTTCGAGAGCTGGACGATATGGTTAAAAGTTTTTCAGGCAAATTGTGGTGGAAGTTCCGGTTACAAGCTTCTCTTTGGGCCAGGTTTTTGAAAGGAAAATATGTGGGGGGGTCTCATCCCATGGAGATTAGCATCAAACCCCATGATTCTCCAGTCTGGAAACGCATATGCCGGGTGAGACATTTAGTTGAACCTAACATTGCATGGCAACTTGGGAATGGGGAGGCATTTTTTTGGCAAGACCAATGGTTGCTTGATGGCTCTCTCAAGGATCTGATCGAGCAACATAGCTATGGCAGGGCTCGGGTATCTCAATTTTGGCATGAATGGGATTGGGATGTTGACAAGTTGGATGCTATGTTGTCCATGGGTATGGTTGAGAAGGTCGTATCCATTCCTATTGATCCCGGGGGCAAAGACAAGATGATTTGGAAGCTGGATTCGAGGGGGAACTTTACTACGAAGTCTATGTGGGAAATGATTCGAGAGAAATCTCAAACTTCGGATCTCCTCTCACACCTTTGGTCATCTTATATCACTACCAACATTTCCATTTTTATATGGCGCCTTCTTAGAGGATGGGTACCTGTGGATGCGAGAATGAGGCAGAAGGGATTTCATTTAGCTTCTAAGTGTCAGTGTTGCTTTTATGAGGAGACGGTGGCTCATGTGTTCCTCCGTAGCGGGAAAGCTCAGCTGGTTTGGCAATTTTTTTCTAGTTTGTTTCATATTGCCTTGGTTGACTCTGATGATATTGTCATGGTCATTAACTACTGGAGAAATTCAAGAGCAATTCGTGGTGGTATGACTATGAGACTTATTTTTCCTATTCTCATTCTTTGGTATTTGTGGGAAGCCCGGAACAATGCTAAATACAGGGGGAAGAGGGTTATTGCTAGTCAGATTGTGTTCAGGATTTGGCGGCATATACGACTCCTTATTAACTCGGGGGTCCTGCAGCCGCATCTATGGCAAGGCGATGAAAACGTGGCTGAGTTTTTTCAAACACAGTGGCAGCAGCAACAGCGAACTGAGGTCCGCTTGGTGAGATGGATCAAACCTGAGTTCTCTTGGATTAAAATTAATACGGATGGAGCATCTCGAAGGGGAGCAGCCACTGCCGGGGCTGGAGGAATTGCGCGGACACATTCGGGCATGCCGGTGTTTGCTTTCTTCTCTTACCTTGGGGAATGCACAAATATATATGCTGAATTATTTGCAGCTTACGAAGGATTGAGGCTTGCACATGCACGTGGTTATAATCGGATATGGCTTGAGCTGGATGCTCAAGTTGTACTGGAGCTTATAGTTAGTGATAAAGGGACCTCATGGGCTTTACAGCATCTTGTTTGCAAAATTCGGTCTTTAATGCGACATATGGAGGTGAAAGTCACGCATATATTTCGCGAAGGCAATCAAGTTGTGGATTGCCTTGCTAACATGGCGTGTGATTCATTGGCTTCTAGAATGATTGAACCGACACAATTCCAAGGCAAGCTTCGTGGTTTAGTGAGGATGGATATGCTTGGTCTTTCTTATTTTAGATATAAACATAGGTCATGAGTTTTTTGTATTTTCTTTGGCCTTTATGCTTTTGTCTTGATATGCTTTCCATGTACTATTTAAATTTTCCGTTGTAGATGCTCTTTGTTGATTATTAATAAAAGGGGGGGGGGGGTCCCTTCGAAAACCTCCCGGCAGGCACGAGCCGATTTTTATTAAAAAAAAAAAACATGGAAAAATTAAGGAACATTGGCTTTGATCTCAGGAGTTATGTTACATAGCTTAAGTTTGGATTGATGATAACTTAAGTTTTAGATTGATGAAATCCCTTTTTCCAATCTCTATAGCTTTCTATGGACAATTTGGTTATTATATCTTGAACAAGAAGAGGAGTCTCAAAGGTTGCCCGGTTGCAAAATTCTAAGCTATGCTGGCAGCTTCCTATGGCATCATGAGTGTGAGTCTCGCGGCTACTTCCTCTTCTATCAATTAGGTTTATTTCTTGTTAGTGTATAACCCTAAATTTCCAATTAAATATAATGATTACTCCTAATTTGATACACTATAGAATTTATAAGTCATTAAGTGATTTTAGGCCTAATAGAATTAGCCCAATAGTCATAGGCCTAATAAGGTAGCCCAATAGGATTTGACTAATAATAATAATAATAATAATAATAATAATAATAATAATAATAATAACAACAATAACAATTTGCCTCATAAAATAGTCAGGGTATCACTGCCTTGGTGTCTAAGTTCATACTTCAATCAACTATTGTGGCCCTTGCCTGTTGGGGATGGGGCACTTTGCCACCATGCTACTGAGCGAATTCTTGTTGTTTCTCTGTTCAAATTAGTGCTAAAATTCTAAGACATCACATCGCCCCCCCCCCCCCTTTGTAAAAGCCTTAATCGTCAAAACTAATATTTTCCTCATTCAGGGTTTAGCTCGAGGTATCATTGGTGTATCGCCTCTTCCAACACCTGGTGGCTTCTTACTTTGAGTGGTTAGACAACTGAACCTTCACATGAGGAATTGTCATATTTCTCATGACCTTTACCTTTCAATTTAAAATTCTTAGCGATGCCTCTTCATAGTTTAAATCCTCCTTTATTATTAAGGGTTTTGGGCCTAATACACGAATAGTGTAAGGCATACACTATTGAAGTTACGATACGTGGAAGATGTCATGAACTCGGGATAGTTCAGGAGGTAGGGGCAATCCACTAACGAATCGCAGGTTGAGTTTACCTCCACTTCCATATTGGATGACCTCATTCATCAAGGATACCTTTAGAAAAAATTTCTCTCCTGCCTGAAATGTGAAACTCCTAAATTTTAGTACCAATTTGCACTGAATGATAACATGAATTCCCGAAGTAGCCCATTGGCAAGGCGCCTCTTTTCCTAATACTGGAAGAAATAGATTAGTACTCTTATATGGACCATCCTTTTGGAATAAATTCTTTTTTGAGATTGAATTGTGGCACATGTTTAAAGTGTCAAAAAGGTATCTCGAATGACCATTAAGGGCTATAATTACCCATAAAAGGATGAACCTAGACACTATAAAAAAGTTCATCCTAGACTACCACACCCTCGCTGATCTTTTAAACACACACACACACACACACATACACACACACATCGAGAGAGACAATCGAGAAGAGATAAGAGACAGAGAGAGAGAGATAGAAGATAGAGGGCAATGCTAACAAACTGTCACGATCCGAAAAAATACCCTTTTATTTATTAAAATAAAATTGGACAGAAACGCACAACGGTAATATTTTCATAGTTGTATAAATAATTATTTTCACATATAATTTGTACAAAATACAAAAGTTACAATTTTCAAAAGAAATACAAAAGCAACTTTATTGCGTAAATGGCTTCGAAACGCTTCCGCTGCGCCACTCTGATCCGCTATCTCATTTCTGTCTAAAAAGTATTGGAAAGGAGGAGTCAACGCGACGGCTGAATAGAAACACATACTTTAATTACATAAGGTGCTCGGGTGTTAGTTGCACATAAAGCACATATTTTGCACTTTTCTACCTTTCGTCACCTAACAGTGACCCTTATGACTACCCATGCCGAATATACAACCAGCACATTTCTCCCGCCTGCCTTATCCTCCGGTGGTTGTATCCCGGGCATACGCCGAGTATTTCCCTACGACCCTCTCTCTTGAGTAGAACACTCCGTCTACCCAAGGGGGGATTAGGAGATGGAGGGAGTGTGAACTCTTAAAATCGGCTACTCAATAGTATGTCCCAGCGGAACACACCCAAACCACTCCGGCACATTTGGGCCTATTCACATAATATCACATAATCATGGAAGTTTATGAAAAATAATTGATATATGTATAACAAATCTCATTTCTTTTAGGAAAAACAAGTATGCGTATAAGTTTGATATGTTTAATAAGAAAATTAGTATACTTATGTAACTACTAACTTACTTTTAAACACTTTTTAAGATCAATATGTTTTTTTCTCCAAAATACCATTTTTGCAAGAAAAAATTAGTTTACATACTTTAAAAAATCAACTACTTCATAAATATAGTAAGATTTGTGATCTAACATATTTGCATAGATTTGCTAGCTAACAAGTTAACCATAACATATCTAATAAACCTTCCTAAGCACATCACAAGCACAAAATACCTATCAAAGAGTAAATCAAGAGAGAATCCTAAGAACTAATCACACTTTATGAGCACAATAACAAGACAATCATTTCATCATGAATATAGCAAATAAAGCATATAAACATGAAACAAATATCTCTAAGCCCACAATTGGAGGGCATGTTTGGCAAAAGCTATCACTCAAGGCCATTCAAGCTTGTGTATTTTATATAGCTTGGGCACAAGAGTATGGAAGCTTGCCTAGTAGGAAGATCCTACTCAAAAGGAAGGAAAGAAAACACTTATGAAATCAAAGTAGGTTTCTACCTTAGTTTATACTTGAAAGGGGTACAAGGAAGAGTGAAAGGATGATGTTTGTGGAAGAAACTTGAGAGAGTATAGTGTGTGTATGTGTGTGAACGTTTTTGGGGTTGGGAAAGTGTGTGGGAGGTTCTATTTATAGTGGAGAATGGGGGTAGAAAGTAAGACTTGAGGACCAAGTTTTAATAAATGCAAATCTTCCTATTTAATGCAAATCTCCCAACTAGGCTCAAAATTAAATGCAATCTTCCACCTCCCTCCTCTATTTCTAGCCTTGCTGTAACCCTAATTCATGAGTCATGAATCTAGATGATAGAAGACCACACAAGTGTATCATTTCTAGAAGAAATTCATTTTGTATTAATGTAGGATATTTTAATAAAATACTAAAGAAAATCAACCAAAATCTGGTTTTGTTTTATTGTAATAATTATATAAAATCTGAAATTATCTACTTATTTTATATAAAATTCGAATACCCCTAAATAACCAGCCGACATACACACACACACACACATATATACATATATACATGAAAGCAACTCTTATGCTTCTTATTCCACACACACCAAAAGGTGAAATTTACACACACAATTTGTAATCCACTACAGGAAAACAGGCAAAAACCTATGGAATTTGCCTACGGAAAACCTACGGACAAAATCCCTTCCAAGTACCAACGGAACACCTACGGACAGCCTACGGAACATGGTAATATGAAATTCTATTGGTAATCCGTCGGTAATCCGTAGGAAAATTTGCTATGAAACTGGCGGGAGAAATAGCGCCATTTTTACCAAGGGATTCCCAACGGATTTTTCCCTTGGGAAGTTTTTTAAAAATTTAGCGACGGAAAACCGAGGGAATATTCCCTTGGTAATCTTGATCAAAAAATACCAAGGGTTTCCCAACAGAATTTTCCCTTAGGAATTTTTTAAAAAACCGTACCGACGGAAAACCAACGGAATATTCCCTTGGTAATCTTGTGAAAAAATTACCAAGGGATTCCCAACGGATTTTTCCGTAGGTAAGTTTTTTAAAAACGTTACCGACGGACAACCAACGGAATATTCCCTCGGTAATCTTGTTAAAAAATTACCAAGGGATTCCCAACGGATTTTTCCCTAGGTACGTTTTTTTAAAAATTTCGCTACGGAAAACCAACGGAATATTCCCTTGGTAATCTTGTGAAAAAATTACCAAGGGATTCCCAACGGATTTTTCCGTAGGTAAGTTTTTTAAAAACGTTACCGACGGACAACCAACGGAATATTCCCTCGGTAATCTTGTTAAAAAATTACCAAGGGATTCCCAATGGATTTTTCCCTAGGTACGTTTTTTTCAAAATTTCGCTGCGGAAAACCGAGGGAATATTCCCTTGGTAATCTCGAACAAAAAAGTACCAAGGGATTCCCAACGGAAATTTCCCTTGGGAAATTTTTTTAAAAACGTTACCGACGGAAAACCAACGGGATATTCCCTTGGTAATCTTGTTAGAAAAATTACCAAGGGATTGCCAACGGATTTTTCCCTAGGTAATTTTTTTTTAAAATTTATCGACGGAAAACCAACGGAATATTCCCTTGGTAATCTTATTCAAAAAATACCAAGGGATTCCCAACGGATTTTTCCCTTGGTAATTTTTTTTAAAAAATTTGGCTCGGGAAAACTAAGGGAATATTCTCCTTGACTCCCACTTTTATATGATGAACACATATTTTGTATTTACTCATAATATTTCTTTTTTAACACTATGAATCATTTAATTATATGATTAATTGTGAAATAATATTCTAGCCAATAATATTGCAAAAGTTTTGAATGTACGGTATAATCCAAATAGGGCTGTCAAAGGATCGATCGAATTTGGAGAAAATCAGTGCAATGCGGATCCGAATCCGAATACATGCACGTACCGGCTATCGATTTCGATCCGAAATCATACAGGATCTTTATTCATTATTCAGAATTTGACGACGAAATAATTTCGAGATCCAATAAAAAATAATAATAAAAAATTCTTTTACAAGTAAATATATAAACTTGTACAAATATATTATATATAATAGATCGCTTTAATAACTATGCACCATATTGAATTGTTCCTTTAATGACAATATATATTTAGAACTATATATAAATACGTTTACGTATAGTATATTTAGTGAAGATCTATAATAAGTATATAGATTATTAGTTGTCTATTTTTTTTTTTTGGTCAGATCCTTGGCGCATTCCGCTATTAGTTGTCTATTTAATAATAGTATATAATAGATATCTCCAATAACATATCCTATATATATGTGTGTATATATTGTGTATGTAATTGAGATGTTTAATATCTAGACTAATTGTATGTGTATATATTACATTGAAGTATCTTTATTACTATTGTATTATATATAATGTATAAGTTTAATACATTATATTATCATAATTCGTTGTCGGACCTTTAACAGATCGGACTCATTGATTCAAAACCCAATCCATTTATTTTGGATTACAGTTATTTATTATCGGATCTGACCCATCGAATATTTTAGTCAATTGAATATGCTAAAATTCGGATTGGATTCGGATTAAAATCCGCTCCTTTTATGAAATATGTTGATTGGACCAATTGGGGGGGATTGAATAGTTGATTCAATTGAATGAAGAGAATATTTTGAGCAGCAAATTTATTTATTTGATTTATGAGTTCAATTAAATTATGCAACTAAATCATTTTTCAATCACCATTTTAACTAAATCAATTGAGTTTACGAATTCAATTGAGGGATTGATTAACTAAATGTATGTTAATTTCACCATTTTAATTAATCATGAATACTTAAGTTTATAATGATTGTAATTTTTTTGAATTTAAAAATAATTTATTAGTTGAATAATGATTTTCATGTTCAAAAATTATTTGAGATATACATATAGAAAATAAAAATAATAAAATTATTAGAAAACAATATAAAATAAATTAAATTTAATAGAGCGTAAAATATGTAAATATTAATTATTATCATTAAAAAAATCATAATTAAATGTTAACTGTTATAATTTGTAAAAGAAAAAACAAGATTAAAACGTTGACTTTACCAATAGTGAATTTTTGACTGTTGGACTCACTCTTCCTCACTCCCCACCAGGTACACTCTCTCTCTCTCTGTCGTCTCTCTCTCTCTCTCTCTCTCTCTCTCTCTCTCTCTCTCTCTCTCACTCTCACCCAGCTGGTGCCGGCGGTGTGTTGCCGTCCAGCAGCCGGCGCTCACACCACACCCAAACCCGGCGGTCGAGACCCCCTCCCCGACTCCCGTTGCCCCTGCCTCTAGCGCACTGTGCTGGGCGGCGGCCCCAAACCAGATTTGGGTTGCCGCCGTCCCCTCTCCCCCGTCGCGGTGACACCGTCCTCCCCCCTCCCCCGCCGTTGAGTCACAGCCGCCGTTCCTCCCCATCCCCCGCCCTCTCACGCCGGCCCCCTCCCCCGCCCTCTCACACCAAACCCCAGCCCAACCCGTCGCGCCGCCACTCCACCCGGCGCCCCCCCTCCGTCGCCGGCCCCCTCCCCCCCTCCCAAATCAGTAGCCCCAGCCCCACCCTTCTCCCCCCACCCCCAGCCTAACCCCTCTCCCCACGCTCCCGACACCCTCCCCCCCCTCCCCAAACCACTCCTCCTCAGCCCAAGCCCTCTTCCCCCACCCCCCCCGACCCCTCTCCCCCCCAGCCCAACCCCACACGTCCCCACCCCCCAAAAAAATAGCCCCCAATGAAGAACGAATTTTCTTGATTTTTTATTTATTTGTTGTATAGTTTTAAATATATTTATGATTTATGTTGTTGTTGTTGTTTGTATTGTCTCGTAGGAGAAAAAGAATACAAAATACATTAGGGAGGAGATATTGTGGAGGTATGATTTTTATTTTCGAAAATTATGTGTTGGATGTAATTTGAAATCTAGATTGATTTTTATTTTAGTTTGTATCAAATTTGTTGTGTTCTTCATTGTGATAATATATATAGTTGCTGAAAATTGATTATTAATAAAGTTGAATATGATTTTTATTTTGTTAATGTGTATTAGTTGACGAAAAATTGTTAGTAGATTGTCGTAGTTGATGAAAAATATATGTTGTTGTTTGTTGTACATATATAGTTGATATTGTAGTTGATGAAAAAAAATATGTATCGTATTGTTGTACATATGTAGTTGATGTTGTTGTAGTTGATGAACGCAATATATGTTGTAAATGATATTGTAGTTTATTGTTGTGATATATGTAGTTGTGAACGTATGTTTTTATTTTTTGTGTTGACCATGAGTTAAGTGTGAAATTGTTACTTGTAATCGTTCGAATATGGTTATTGTAGTTCTTCATTGGGATAATATATTTAGGATATGAACAAATTGCATGCTTAAATTGGGATATGAATGTATTCATCACAAATTGCATTTTTTATATGAATATAAAATATAGGCTCAAAATACATTCCGTAGGTTTGTTAATGCGAAGATATTCATAGCCAACTACATATTTTTTTGTGAGCAATCTTCTCAAGTCCCTTAAGTATATATATGAATATCATTTGTATGAGATAGCATTAACAATAATGAATGATATTCTTTTACAGACACAGAAAAATAATGGTGTACAACCATCACCTGCAGCAGTTGTTCTAAGAACACGTCAGCGGAAGTCTGACAAACAGATTGTTGATCCCCATGCATCTGATTTCATTGTAAGTGTATTTCAATTATTTTCTTAACTTGTTTAATAAAATTAAACATTTGTTTCAATATCAATATAACTATAACATATTCTAATATGTAGGAAAAATATGAAGTATTGAAGCAGCGTCAGCAGCATGAGTCTGACCTTAGTGAGACAGGGTCTGCCAGCACGATACAGTCTGATATTCGGTTGTGGACTGAAGCTGCTGGAGGACCAAACAAAAAGGGTCGCACGTACGGGATGAACTACATTGCGGACCCTTCATACACGACGCCGACATCGCTTAGCCAGGTGCCACCATCCTCCTCGACTCCGTAGACCCTGCAGGATGAGATCGAGAAGTTGAGAGCAGAGCAGCAGGAGATGAGACAATTAATTCAAGCAGATAAGACCGGCTACCAGGAGTTGAAGGATTCGCAAAGTCAGATAGTAGGGATGTTGCATCAGTTGTTGAGAAAGCAGGGGATTCCTTCACCGTCCACCACCCACTCCCCGCTCGTTGATGCTCCAACCCACCATGGCGACCACGATGATGACTACGAGGGTGATGCCTGACTGATGATTTGTACTTTATTTTGATTTGGTATTGATTTGGAGTTTATATGATGTTGACGTGATTTGGAGTTTGTCTGATGTGGTATTGATGATGGTATGGTATTAACTACTACTTTATTTGATATTTTGTATTTTATTTCTATTTATTGGTTTGAATAGTATGTAGGCAAGATTGACTACGATGGTTTCTAATATTTTGAATATTTGGTTTTATTTCTACGATGGTTTCTAATATTTCGTTAGATTCTAATATTTTAATTTTGGTTTTGTATTTTATTACGTTAAAAATATTTATAACAGGTCAAAAAATATATAAATATAATATATATATATATTTTTTATTATTTCAATTCCCAACGGAAAGCCAACGGAAATCCCACAGATTTAATTTGAAAAAAAAGACACCTACCAACGGAATACCTAAGGAAATCCAAGGGAAACCAAAACAAAATTTCTGTAGGCAATCCATTGGTAATCCGTAGGTAAATCTTCCCTAGGTTTTCTGTTGGAACTCCATTGCAACTCTATCCGTTGGTAATCCGTAGGTAATCCGTTGGCAAATGAGTTCGACATATCTGTGGGTTTTCCGTAGGGTATCCGTCGGCAAATCAGTTCGAAATTTCGGTTGGTTTTCCGTAGGGAATCTGTCAACAAATGAGTTCGACATTTCTGTTGGTTTTCCGTAGGGTATCCGTCGGCAAGTCAGTTTGACATTTCCGTTGGTGTTCCGTAGGTACCCCGTCGGCAAATCAGTTAGACATGTCCGTTGGTTTTCCGTCGGGTATCCGTCGGCAAAGTCCTACCGACGACACTTTTTCTGAGGGAATTCGGTCCGTAGGTGTTCCGTCGGGATTCCGTTGGAAAACAAAAATTCCGTAGGGTTTTCGTAGGTTTTCCGTAGGAAGATTCCGTAGGTAATCGCCTGTTTTCTTGTAGTGATCATTACAATGAACAAAATAACACATTAACACCTTAAGTGTGTGTCTATGTGATGCGTATACTCCAAACTAATTGTACAATCTTTAAAGCAATATGTACAAGTCTATTATTAAACAAAACAATCTTAAAAAAGAACTCTTTGCTTCCTATTCCACACACACCAAAAGGTGTAAGTTACACACACAACTTGCAATCATTGAAGAGAATTGAAATTACACCTTTTGTTAGTGCCTTGTCTACGTGTGTATATGATTTATATCATATGTACTAGTATCCAACCAATATCTACTAACTCCGAATGCAATACCAATATGTCTCCATTGCCAATTCCAATCATGAGCATTATTTGGCTAGTTAATATAAAAAAAATGTTGGCTTACGAAAAGAAAGAAAGATGGATTGATACCTCCTTATGGCGGGCGTCATCTCTCTTGTCTCTCTGGTCTATCTTTCGTTTCTTATTCTTATCAGTGTATAACCCTAAAATTCTAATCAAATATAATGCTAAATCCTAATATGCTACATTATAGGATTTATAGGTCATGAAGGATTCCTAATAGGATTAGCCTAATAATCCGAAACCCAATAGGAATTTTCAAATAATAATATTAGTAATAACAATAATTATGATAATAAAATAAAAAAATAATAATAATCACAATAATAATCGGTATGAATAGTAATAATAATCATGACGATATTTAATATTATTAATAAAGTAATAATCCTCATAATAATAATAACAATAGCATTAATAATAATAATAATAATAATAATAATAATAATAATAATAATAATAATAATAATAATAATGAGCCTCCTAATATGGACGGACCTGCCCATGTAAGGCGGCCTAAGGCATGGGCTTTTACCTAAGACTAGAAATCTTAGCATGAGGCAGGACGCAGACCGCCACACGCTATTGCAAGCGTGACTACGGGCTAGAACATATGACATAGTACGACAAGGAGACCGCACCGTAGTGCACTACCGATGTAACACCCCTAAATTTTGTGTTAGAATTTATTGGATTGTGTTATTGGAGAATAATTGAAAGGGGATGCCCATGTTATATTTTGAGAATTTGAGGACATAACTGAAGGGCACAGAAGAGTCGATTGCTCCAAATTTCATATGTCAAGGGCTATTTCATAAGAAATGAAACTTAAGGGGCTTAGTTGAAGACAATGAGGTTCATTTGAATATAATAGAAATTTTCGGGGGTTGAATTGGAGGAGGTTTCAACTATGACGGGTCAACTTCCAATTTTGGAGAATAGGGTGGGTATAATTGGAAATTTCCCTTTTTCTTTATTCATTTCCCACGACCCCATTTCTCTTACACACAGTAAGACACACTCACACACACATACATAAAAATTGACTATTTGAACTTCGATGAACTTCAAAATTGATTCAAGAAATATCCTACCCATGAGATAAGTAGCATGGGTGTGGCCTTCCAAAAGGAGGCCGAAAGTGGCAGTGCGACAGTGGTGGTGCGAGCTTAGTGGTAGTAATGGCGGTTTTAGGCTTTCAGATAGTGGTTTTGGATGGGATTTGGTTGGGGTTTAACACTTTTCAAGTGTAAAATTTATTGGTGAAGCCAATTTCTGGAGATAAACAGTGGAGGAGGCTGAATTTTGGAGAAGACGACGCGGTGGCAAAAGTTAGGGCATCGTGATTTTTTTTTTTCCAAATTAAATCCAAATCGCTTGGGGATTTGTGAAATTGAATAGGGGTTTTGTTCCTCTTAGTGAGACGCATCTAGTAACAATGTCGGAAAATTTTCCCAACGACGGTCCGGCAGATGTAGCGGTTGTTCTACAGTGGTGATCCTGTTTTTTTTGATGGGCCAGAAGGAAGGAATAAGAATTTGGGTTGTAATCATAACCCAATTGGGCAGTTTCTCGGGCCAAATAGATTTCTAAAGAATTATTTCATTTCGGCTTGAAGAGTGTTCATTATTTATATTTGGGCCAACAAGTCATGAAAGGACATTGAATAAGTTGGACCCCATTACTTTTGGGCTTAAAAATTATGCATTGATAAAGGCTTAGGCTATAGAATAATTTTGAAAATTGAAAAAATGTCGGGCTGTACTTAATTTGATTCCATCAAGTTAACCTGATTAAAAAAGGAGATTGAATAACAACTCGGTAAAGAAATAATTAAGTTTTATATTGAATAAATAGAGCCTAAATCATGATATAAATCTGTGACTGTGATGGACTTGAATAGAATTAAGTTAGGAGTATGTATTTTATTAAGCATTAAGTGACTTAATTATTTTAGTCTATTTATAATTTAATTGAATTGATTTAGCTCATATATTGGGATTTATTGAAAATGAACATAATATTGGATATAATATTTAAATCTAGCTGGTGACATCATAGCCCAAGCTTAATTCATTGTATGGTTAAGTGGATCTATATTATTATATTACAAGATTCAACAATGAAAGTTCGATATTAATTTTATGAATTTAAGTTGATTTGGGACTTATCATTTGGACATTCTCGATATTTGAGACTCGATTAATGATATAAGATAAGACTTGAATATACATGTGTGTATATATATATATATATATATATATTCATGTTCATTATATGGAATAAACGGTATTGAATTAGAATGAACTAAGAATTAGTCCAACTAGATATCTTGTGCTAATTTAAGTATTATATGATTATATAGACAACGAGATTCAAAGGGAGCTTGTATACTGAATTGATTAAGTGAGCTTGGAAACAAGTGAGGTTCATATTTGTTGTTATGAGATTTTCTTGATAGGCATAGAATTTATATGAAGCAAATATTAATTTGTTATAGTTATTGATCAATTGATCGAAATGCTTTTCAAGTGAATTTCGCTATAATTAGACTATTCAAATTTTGTATTTGATTTATTGTATAAAAAGATTATGTATTTGTCTGAAATCTAGATATTCTTATTATTCGTCTCCATGTCTCCTGTCTCGCTTTCTATCCATTTTGTCCTTACAAAGTGGTGCTCCGAAGCAATATCAGGGAGTATAATAGTTGATGTTACAACAAAGGTTGTTGGTGTTCCTAAAAGAATGCTTATTCTATTTATTGTAAATTGTATTTAATAGAATTTTTTTTTAGCTGTGAAATTTGAAATTTCAAGATGATGGCATTTGTTATGAAATATCTCGGTTCAACTTTTTAGTGATCGGCTTGGGATTAGCTGCTCCGAGTCGAGATCGAATCCACACGTGATGGATGCAAGAGTCTCCATGTGTAACGCGCGCCCAGCATAGTAACTACACAATTGACACCGCACGACAACACGCAGCATTGGGCTAGCCTCGTGCATCAACACACGCAACGCAAGCAGGTCTCCTTTTATCATCAGCCTAGGTGTTCTACCTATCATGGCAAGTTTAAGTCATTCCCTAACCAAGGCCACTTTCTTTGTGGTCAGCTAGACTAACCCAAGTTCTATGATTTGTCTATCCCCTACTTTGTCCCAAAGGAGCGGTCATCTACACTTCCTTTCGTATAGTGCCTCGCAGGGTGTCATCCCTACATAGCTGTGGTAACTATTGTTATAAGAGAACTTAATCAAGGTTAGATAGTCTCCCTAGTTCCCTTTTAATTCTAAGACACAGGACCTTAGCATGTCTTCTAAAGTCTGTATCGTCTATTGTGTTTGCCCATTTGTCAGGGGGTGATAAGTTAAACTAAGTTCTATCTTATTTCCCATCACTCTCTGGAAGCTCATCCAAAATTGAGACGTGAATCATGGGCCCCTATCTGATACCATGCTCACTGGCACCCAATGCAGTCTAACTATCTCTTCCATGTGCAGCGAGACTAGCTTATCTATGGAGTATGTTGTTCGAATAAGCAAAAAGTGTGCAATTTTCATAACCCAATATACTATCACCCAAATAGCGTCGGACCCTTGTCTTGTTCTTAGCAACCCAACTAAGAAGTCCATGGCTACTATTTCCCATTTCCAGTTTGGGATTTCTAGTGGTTGCAGTGGTTCTCCTAGTCATTGATGTATTTCCTTGAGCCATTGATTGACCATACATTTGGCCACAAATTACACTGCATCTTTCTTCATTCCAGGCCACCAAAAGTGTTGTTTCGGGTCCCGATATTTCTTTTGACTTACGGGGTGCATAGCTTCTAGTTGTGAGCCTCAATGAGGACTTCCCTTCTTCAGTCCTCCCATGCCAGGATACAAAATCTCCCATCCTTACACAAAAAACCATTCTCCCCTATCTACAAATCATGGGGTTATCTCATCCCATCCCTTCATTAACTTTCCTTAACCTTGAGTCATCCTCCTAAACTCGTTTGACTTTTTCTATCAATGTTATTTTCATTGGCAGCAATGCTAGTTCAACATACGCCTAGTCTATGATCTCTAATCCTAGGGTCTCTATCGGCCTTACGAGGACCATGGATAGTATTCCACCTCCTCATTTACTTAAGGCATCAGCCACTCGATTAGCCTTTCTTGGGTGGTAGTGTTCACTTAGGTCATAGTCCTTAATCAACTCCAACCACTGTCTCTGTCTCTGTCTCATGTTCAACTCCATATGAGTGAACAAGTACTTCAAACTTTGGTGGTTGGTATAGATCTCAAATTTCTCTCCATAGAGATAGTACTGCCTCAAGATATTTACTACAAACATGACTGCTACTAACTCTTGGTCATGTCCGGGAGGTTTTTCTCATGACTTTAGTTGCCGCAACGCCTACGCAATTACCTATTGTTCGGAATTAGCATGTATTCTATAAGTTGTTTTTCAAGGTAGCACTATAGATAGGGAATCCTCCCATTTCTGCAGGTAAGGTATGCACTGTAATAGATGCAAGTCTCTCTTTTAGTTCGTTAAAACCCTTCTTACTCTCTGGGCGCCATTCAAAATTTGCCCATTTTTTGAGTCAACTTAGTCATACGTAAGGCTATCATAGAGAAGCCTACTATGAACTTTCAATAATATCCCATCAAACCTATGAAACATCTAACTTCTAATACATTCATCGGTCGTGGCCATTCTTAAATCGCCTCCACCTTAGAGGGATCTATTGTCACACTTTCCTCGGAGATGATGATATGATCTAGAAGGGCCATGGTAGTTGCAGTAAAGATGTGGGGCATGCATTTACCTTCAAAGAAATCATGAGCAGCCTCTACTAAGTCATCTTTAACAATATTCCAACACTACTGGAAAAAGAAAATAGTGAACCCATCAGAGCATGCTATGGCAGATGACTTTAGACTTTTGATCACTTGGTGGACCTCCTCCAAGATAGTATTAGCACAGAGCATCTCATTCAGTTTTGAATTGACAAGCTGAAGGATATGATCATAGAAATCCAGAGAAGATACCTCTATGGTAGTTACCAATTGGGAAAAAAAGCTTCTGGTAGACTCCAACATATCATTTGGATCAGTTAAGGTCACTCCCTCAACGGTAATGGAGTGTACTGCATTTTTGGCTATTTTGACTTTTACTAGGCTACAAAAGTAACCAATGATCCTCTCACACATCACAAGCCAATCACAGTTGGCCTTTTGCCTCTAAAACTCCTCTTCCTAAATTATGCATTCTATTAGAAAAGTATTAGCCCCAATAACTTCTTGAGCAGTAACCTCTAAAGGAGACTTAGCATGTTCTGATTCCCAATATGCTGTAGTAGCCCTAGCTTGTGCAATTTTAGCATGGATGTCCCCAAATACCTCCCTATTCCACTTGTTGAGACTTTAGCAACCCTACTGAGTTTCTGATTCAACTTCAACATACTAGTAGAAGACACCGAAATGTTCTAGTTAGAAGCCACCACTTCATTAAAGCCTAGATGAGAAACCTACATATGTTGAAACCTAAAAATGTATGTTGAAACCTAAAAATGCATTTCCCCTTCTAATGTTCACAAGACAATGAAATTGCTAATGGAGTATGGTCAAAAAGATAGATTGCAAAGATGAGTAACTTGTGTCTTACTAAATAGATGCACCCAAGCACCATTCATTGGAAGTCTATCTAATCTCTCCCAAGTGACATTGCTGGTCCATGTGAAGTCACCACCTTCAAAAGAGGTGTCATCCAAGCCACACATCTAGAGAGACTCGTTGAATTTAGCCTTAGCCCCCAAACTTGGACTAGCCCCACATTTTTTCTCCTAAGTTCTTCTGATAATGTTAAAATCCCCACCAACTAGCCATGGATCCTTAGTTCTAATCTCATGAATTTTCTCCCATAGAAGCCTCCTCCTCACTCTGCTGCATTGAGAGTGTACAATAGAGTAGAAAAGAAGGAAGCGCATTCAGGAGACCTTAATGCTTAAGTGCAATAACTGTTCCATATCATCCAAAACAGAGACCTCCCACTCAAAATTGTATAGAACCCGTATATAATTAGAAATATTAACTAGCAAAGACTGAAATCCCAACTTCTTGTAGTAATTCAACTTGTTAACTATGGTTTTTGGCTCTAAAATGGCTACTAAAGTAAGCTTACTCGTAGATTTTATTTGCAATGGATAATCTAACTCTAAGGGATCACATATCCCTCCACTATTCCATACTAAAAGATTAATCATGAGAAAAAGGGGGTTTGGAGTTAAGCACCATCTTAATAGCATATTTGACTTGTGCCCTGTCCCTATCTGATGTATATTGTAAGAAAACCTCAACGATATCAGAAGGGGCTTCAAATTTTAAAAAGACCATCTCCTTTTCAGACTCGAAGGACTGTTCAATTATAGTCTCCTGTATATGCTCAGAATTAGGCTGCATAGCATTAATATGATATAGCACAACAAATTTCTCACCATCAGTGTCAATAACCTCATCATGACAAACATGAGGAAGAGTAAGCTGGCACGCCAAGAGAGAGTTTTGTTGAAGGTAATAAGCTAAAAATAGATGAGACCTCAACCATCTTTAGATCAAAGTACTCTTTAAAAGCAGCAATACCAAGTTTAGGATGTAAAGGGAGCTCAGAGCTTGCCCCCACCAACTCCTTCCCTTTAGCTTTAGAGAGTTTGGTAGGAGAACACACCACCAGCCCCACAAGTAATTCTATGAGGGGAGCCTTATTCTCCCCAAGACTATTAGATTCTTCAGCCATATTCCCCTAGGCCCAAAAGTTGCTAAATGATATATTATTGGAGCTCACTAGCTACCATGCCATATGTCCCTTGAATGTGTTCCTTCATTTAGGGGTGACCCACCCAGCTTCCCTAGCAACTACTTTCTCCATATCTTTATCCCCTAGGACAGGGTCAGGGCCACCCTGAATTTGAACCACAGGCACTATATCCTCCACCACGGGAGACTTAGCCATTATCTTCCCCTTATCACCCCGAGTGCAAGAAGCAAAGGTATGATCAAGGTAGTGGCATTTGAGACAAAGCTCAGGAAAACGTTTATAGATCACCTCCTGAAAAAATAAACATGGGCCATAATCAGTAGACAACCCCTTCTTGGCAGGTTTAGAAAGATCTACCTCAATACAGCCTCTAGCGAAATACGACATGTTCTTCATCATAGTGGGCTAATCCACGCAGATTGGTTTCTTAGCATATCACATATGGTATAGAAGGCATCCTTTTATAACAAGTGCACATGCAGTTTTGCAAACCCAACCCAGATAGGAACTATAAAAGATTCCGGCGCCGGATTGAAGTCCAGTGTCCATTTTAGCAAATGCATGGGAAAATTGCAAAAATGACAGGTCCCCCGTGTCTATATACAATCATAATCAGTCAAATTCAATAGTTGAATAAAGACTTGCGTGAGATTTAATAATCCCAATTTCAATTTGCCCAAAAGTCATATAGGTTCAAACGCGTAATTAAGAAATGCCATAGAAGGGTACCCATGTGCAAATTTGCCAATTAGGGCAAATCTGAGGTCTTCACACAGCACAACACATCTTGGGCGGAGAAGCTCACCCACGCAAAACCACGGTGGTCTTCCACCCTTGCCCCTACTAATGATGTAAATGAGGTTGTATCCAGCGAATTGAGCTTGGCTTCCTGGTCCTAATCAAATGTCGAGTGTGATTGACTAGTTACCATATCAAAGGTTTTGTATAATGCAAAATAGAAAGTACAGTGAACATTAGGTTGGAGAGAGAAATTGAATTATGGATTTAGGATCGTATGGATATGTGCTGTGTCTTAAGCTCAAACATATGTTCTTATCTTAAATTGAATAAATCAAACATAATGTAACTATCCTCGCTATCGTGTTAAACTTATATATTCCAACAGATCATCTTGTTAAATTATTTATTCAAGCCGTTTAGGCCCGTAAAATCTCAGCCCAACCAGATTGTGATCCAGCCCGAGTCGTAGTTTAGCAATCATGCGCGCTTGTCCTAAGGTGGTGGGCGCTCGCACACTGTTTGCTCGCATGGCAACGTGTTTGCCCGCGTGCACTCAGCTAGTGTGCGCCTCACACGCGACACTGCCCATGAGGCCTAGCGCACACTCGTTCATGCAATAGCAAATGCAATGCTGCCCTGTGCAGCTATACTACTTGGTAGCGCAGCGCTTTCTCCACATGGGGCACACTGGTGCATGGCGTAGTCCCACATGCCAATGCATAGTGTTAGTCACGCCCGTACGCATAGTGTCAGCCTCGTGTGTTATGCATATACAAGATGAGCAACGCTGGGAAACAATTAACAATAAATAATAGAATCCACACACGCCGAATACACCTAGGACAATAGGTTTTATGGCATTGTTGTAATTGGTGTAACGACCCAGACCTTTAACTAATTTATTAAGATATAGCCAACTAAAATGAGAAACTATACTTATTTTATTGAAAATATATCAGAGTAGTGTGCATAATACATAGTAATACAAAAATTTATAACATCACGGCCTCTCCAAAATACATAATATCAAGCTTAATTCTAACTAGTTAAAGGCACCGAACTGTTCCTCGCTTTCATCCTAAGTAATTCCCGCCTCATTTTCGGTTAAAATTATCACATGGAGAAATGGTCAACATACATGTTGAGTAGGAATTTTCACTTAATAACATAAGGTGCTCGTGTGTATAGTAACTGCACATAGTCATAATATCTCACATAATATTTCACATTTTACTACCTTTCGAGTCACCTATTGGTGACTTCCTTATATCTCCCATATCATAATATTCCAACCATTTACATCGTTAATCACAATGTTCCATCCGTCCACACTAATTCCATCCGTTCACATCGGTGGCCATATCTCGAGATTATGCCAATTCCCTACAACCAATACATGGAACACTCTGTCCATGCAAGATGGGATTAGGACATGAATGGCGAGAACCATTTTAAAACCGGCAAGCCCATTACTGCCTAGCCGAACTCTAACCCCATCCATTCCGAAGCACATACGGGCCCGACATGCACAAATAAAGTTTTTTCATATGTTTTCACATAATTTCACATAAGTAACATACTTCCATACTTATAACTTAAAATATAAAAGCATACTAAGAGCATATTTTGGAATAATAAGCATACATGTTTTTATATTAATTCTATGAATATAAGAAATGAATATAACTAGAAAGTACAAGAGATGAATATAACTATAAACATACTTTCTAATAACTTGTAGTAGCGTAATGAGGCATAATATCATAATAGTAAAACGATAAACTAGCACTTGAAATTAACTTATGTAATTAAGGAAATTCTCGATGGATATATATGTAGATGTGTACGTGTATATGTATGAATATGTATATAGTGGTGAGAGTGCTGAAATTAAGAGAGTGAAATATATATATATATATATATATATATATGTAATGTGTGTGTGTGTATTGTGAACGTGTGTGTGTTGTGAATGTGTGTGTGTGTATTGTGAAGACTATGTGTGTGTGTCGTGAATGTGTGTGTGTGTGTATTGTGAACGTGTGTGTGTTGTGAATGTGGGTATGTGTCATGAATGTGTGTGTGTGTTGTGAAAGTGTACTATATATATATATATATATATATAAATATATATATGTACCGCGTGTGTGTAGGGAGTAGTGAAGTGTGTGTGTTTGTGTTGTGTGTGTGTATGAAAATGGGATGTTCAAGCCTTATTTATAGATGTTGGGTAACACACATTATTAAAAAATTAATTAGGTCAATTTTTCATAATAAGATTCATCTTACTCATCAATATTTAATAAACACATACATGCTTAGTAATAGGCCTAAATGTTATTAGGTGTGCCCTAATATTGATGAATGGAAGTCTAGGTTAATGTAAATAATACAAGTGTATAAATTTCTAGAAAAGTTATAACAAGTGTAAAAAAATTCATTTAATGCTAGGAATTATCAAGAATAAATATTAGAATTATAAAAAATAAATTAGAAAAATTATTATATATATTTATATAATTTTTCGGATATATATATATACGTATATATTGTATAGTTTTCTATATATTTTAAACATATACATATATATAATATATTAGAGATCTATATATTTTTGGAATAGAATATAGATATGTTTATACATATGTATAGTTCGAATTTAGATATATCATAGGCATTATTTCATGTTGTGATAAAATCAAGATATATATATATATATATATGTGTGTGTGTGTATCTCGAAACATATATATATATATATAAATTTCGAATATATATAATATACTAAAAATTATTTTTGGCAATTAATATATTAGTAGAGTAACAATTATAAATTCAAAGTATAGATATGAAAATACATACATATATATATGTTGTGTGTCTCGATTATATACGTAATATATTAGAGATTATTTTATATTTTTGAAATATTATACACTATTCATAATAAAGTCATTTCACCAAAAAAAATATAATAATAAAGTCACATATTTGAGATAGAATCACATAATTCATATTGTTTTCACATAATATTCATAAGATTAATCATATAAATATTTAAATAGTATACACGTAAGCATCAAATAATATATAGTAACATAGAAAATGCAAGAGAAAATCGGGTCCTGACAATTGGAATGATTGTCATATAATTTTTAGACATTAAGCCAAGTGCATGAATGCGCCCCCCCCCCACCCCAACAAATAAACCGCACTAGGCGAGAACACTATATTTGTGACGGCCCGGACCTCTAAAAACTTCATCTGACTGCTTTATTTAAAATACATAAAATATGATATTAAATTGTATTACATCATGATAGTTCTAGGGCTTCTACTAAAGATACAAGACAACAATCATAAATTCTATTAACTAACAATTTCGAAATGCTCCTCGCTATCTTCGTTTGGATTCTCCATATCATTTCCGGCTAAAAGCGTCATATAAAGAGAAGTCAACATATATGTTGAGTAGAAATTTCACTTAATAACATAAGGTGAGTGTGTGGTATATGTACATAGTCACATAATGTTTCACATTGTACTATCTTTTTCACACAATTGTGACTTCCTTATATCTCCCGTGTCGTCATTTATACTTTCAACCTAATCACACCAAATTCCAGCCGAAACGCACCAGTGGTCATGTCCAGGGCATATGCCAAATTCCTACGACCCACTTCAGCACATGGAACTCGACGTCCATGTAAGGATAGATTAGGCAGCGATAGAGGGCGAGAACTCTTTTAAGACTGGTAAGCCCATTACTGCCGGACCTAACTCTACCTCATCCACCTCTAACATATTTGTGCCCGGCATGCACAATAAAGATTTTCACATATTTTCACAGAAGAAACAGGCTTTCATGCTTTCATGTATAATTTTACAACATAAAAGCATAACTAAGGGTATATTTTGAAATAAAATGTTCATGGACATAAAATGTGTTAATATAACTAAAAGCATGATTGTGAATAATTTTTGGTAGCATACTAGACTCTAGTATTCTTCTATGATAACAATTATAACAACTCGAACAAATAAACTAAAACTCATGTAACTAAGTAAAACTTCTACCTTGTAGAATTTCTTTCTATATACTCTATATATAGAGAGTAGTGATATCAAATAAAGAAAAGTGAGTATATGAGTGTGAGAGTGTGTGTGTGTGGTCATGTATATGTGTGTGTGTATGTGTGTGTGTTGTGTGATGGGGTTAAGTTTTATAGCTTTTTATAGTAAGAAATAGGATTATTTAATTAATAAGGTCAATTTTGTAATAATTGTTATCTTACAACTAAGTAGGTTAATTAATGAAGCTTTCCAACTCATGTGCATGAATGGTACTCTAATTAACTTAGGTGTGATCCTAAATTTTATGAGTCATATTCTATATTAAGGTGATTACGCCATGTCTAAGTTTTTCTAGAAGAATTTCTACAAGTGTGGAGGTCATTTAATGCTTAAGAAGATTAATATTTCAAAGAATAAGATACTTACATACAATATATATTTATTATATATATATAAATAATTTTTGGTCATATATATATATATCCAAGTGTATAATTTTGAGATATTTTACAAATTTTATCATGAACAAATATCTAAAGAAATAATATTATTTTATCATAAAAATATAATCTTGTATTTTTTATGATCTTGTATTTATATGAATATGATTCTCGAAATATATGTATATATATATATATCAAGATATTTTTGTGTGTGTATATATATATATATATATATTTCATAGTCTTATCCAATAATGGTTAATCTTATCATGATCTTAGCATTTAATAGCATTTATAATATTGAAAATGACATTTGAATAACTAGATTTTTCTAAAATAATCCAAACATAATATATATATATATATATATTTAAATTTTCGAAAATTATATATATGTATAATTGAAAATTATATATTTTATGATTAATAAAGAAATAAAACAAAATGATTCGATTTGTTATAAAATAACATATGCATGTATCACAAAATGTTTATTTAAAAGAAAGATTTAACATAATATATGTGTTGAATAATAATCATATGAACATTAAATAATACATATTTAAATTCTAAAATGTTAGAAAATTTCGAGTGCTTACAATTATAGATTTTTCAAACACGCACATGCCCAAACATCAGGACTACATCGCTTTAACTTGTAGTAATAGTTCACACGATGTCATTCCTATTACAACGAATGCCATGTCGTCCTTATTAAAGTCAATTAGAACACACTTCCACTTGAATACTACCAATTATCCAGAGCTTGCGCCTAAAGTGATCAAAAGGCACTTTTACTCCGAACCCATTCACGCTTATTAAGTAGTAATATATATATATATATATGTATGTATATATGTATATATTGGATTATTTGTGACTTAATTGTTTTCGTTAATTATATCTGACAAATAATATTTCAAAAAAACTTATATGTACACTAGTATTTTGGTGTTTTAATGATATTTTATTTTTGATAATTATTTGTATCAAATTTGGTATATTACAAGATATAGAAAAACAAAAAAAAAAAAAATAATCCACATTATGTGAAGATAATGATAAAATATTATTTCAACTAATATGGATGGAATTTTTTTTTTTTATGGATTTCATATCCTTGTAACTTACATATATGTATATATACATATATAAACTTTGGGTGTTATTAATAGAAGTATATGATATCTGTGAATGTGTATATTTATATATGTATGTTTATACACACACACATATATATATATATGAAAGTTTTTGTAAATAAGTATAATTATAATTAAAAAATAACTAAAATATAAATATACAAATTTAATATTCAATTAATTACAATAGAATATCAATTATTAGTAATTTAATAAGATATTCTAATATTTACAATTAAATAGGAATATTCAAATATTTGTAATTGAATTTAATTTTTTACAAATTACAATTCAAATATTTGTAATTGAATTTAATTTTTTTAAAATTACAATTCAAATATCCGAATTCGTCCAATATCCATTGGATACTAATATGAGTATTGATTTCAAATAATCATCAAATATTAGTATCCATCTAATATTTGATAAAGTTGAACGAATACAGATACGATCACTACTTATACAATCCATTTACACCCTAGCCCTGCAACGATCCAAATGAACATATTCCACCATAGAATATGTAACATCAAGATGAAGACCACGAAACGAAGAGAGACTATTTCCCCTTTCCAGAATGAGTTTTGAGCACACAGAGACAAAGATCCAATATTACTCAACATAGATGTCACATATGTCGCGCCGCCGTTGTACAATACGTGTGCAAAATTGGCAAATGTGTATGGGGAAGTTCAAAAGAATTGTTTTACTCAATCTGTAAATGAATGATTATTGACATGGTCACACATCTAAAATGTCGATCAAAAGAATCCCTCTTTCATGTTAATGATATACGACCAAGGCCAGCAAATCCAGATCATCCTGCAAAATCAAAAGCCTAATAAGGAAAAGAGGAGATGCATGAGGCAACCAAAAGAAACAAAAGAAAAAAAAAAAAAAAACCAAAGGAAAGAAGGAATAGTTGTAGAAATACACAAGTTCCCAGATTAAATTTGTGGCACCCCCTCGCAAGGAAATACCTAAACGATTGGAGCCCACTGGTGATCATACTAAATACTCGTCTTCCAACTAATATTTAGTACAGTCACCTCAAATACACACAAACACCTCATTCTAAAATTAATGCGGAAGCGATACATAAAACCAAAATAGTAATACAAGTATCAGTCCAAAAATAGGTATGAGGACAAAACAACATGATTGTACCAACTACTATACATCTAAAAGATTACTTAGCAAAATTTTAAACACTAGCTTTGTCCAACGCTCGTAGCAGTCCTCAGTCAAGCGAGTGACCTTATTCTAAGACAAAGAACAGAAGGAATAGGGGAGGTGAGTCCAATTGACTTAGTGAGGCCACATATACATATATACAAGAGAAGTATAAAGATTAAACGAAATACTTAAATCTCGTAAACATGATTTTCTTATGTGCAGCAGAAACAGTTCTGATAATGAGCCAAGAAATTTAGTTGTAAACATGCAATACGTGTCTTATCATAAAACATCACTACAAAAAAATGTATTTTTTGTGACAAAAAATTTGTGAGGAGATTTGATTTTGTCACATAAACATACCATAATGTGACGAATCGTAATTTCGTCACATTAAATTGTGTTTTTTAAAACAAATTGAATTTTCCTCACAATAACTATGACTAATGTGAGGAAATAGAATTTTTCTCACAATAACTATGACTAATGTGAGGAAATAGAATTTTCATCATGAAAAAGATTTTTTTTTCCTCACAACAAGTTAACAACATGAGGTTATAAAAACAATTCCTCAAAAAATATCTAATTAATATTTTTCCGAATTTCCTAAAGCAATTAAATGGAGAAATATTATAAAAGACTATTTAAAAAAATATCAAATGAATATTTTGCATGATATCCCAAAAAAAATTAGATGAATCAAAAGAAACCTCAAATATAATTTTGTTTGTAATTTTGACATTTTCAGGTATTTTTATAGTGATTAAAAAAATCAAAATTTAGTAAATTAAATAAATTTTAAAAATAAAAAAGTTAATAAAATTTGTTCTCAGAATTTAATATATATATATATATATGTATATATAGCGCTCATTATAATGATCATCTATCACCTATAATCTTAGTTAGTTAAATACCAGTCAACTAGTATTTGACATTCAACATGTACGTGTACCTATTATAAATATTTTTCAAAATTTAAGGTAAGAAATTGGCTCAATAATATGCAAACAACTATTATACGATTTATTAAAATATTCTAGAGTAAAAATACGGCTTATTTAATATTATGTTCACATAAATTATGTTTTATGTAATTTATATAAAAAAGATTATTTAAAAACTAATAATTAAATTATTTAATTTATAATCATCATATAAATTATATATAATTATTTATATAATAATTAATATTTTTATGAAGTATTACAAAATTGTCTTTTATATAATATTCAATTAAAAATTATAATAAATTTTGATATATTACACCAATAAATATTGTTCATATATTATAAATTTAAAAATGAATATAATAAATTTCATAAAATGACGTATTACTTCATCAAGTATTAAACATGTTATATTAAAAGTATATATATTATTCGTTGAGTTTAGAATTTGTATGAAAAATAAAAGTATTTTTTTAAGTATTCATAGGAACGGGTACTATATGGGTATAGTACGTGTTTTAACAAACATAACTTATAATTGTTTGAATTTAATTAATCAATACATAATTAAAAAATAAATAAAATTAAAATTAATAAATTAAGGTAACAAATAAATAAGAACAATAAAATTACAAAACCATCAAGAAAATTGCAATTGGCATAATGGTTGCACTTCATTCAACTATATCCAAGGTCAGTGGTTCGACTCCCCTTGGGAGCCACTAAAGAGCAGTCTTGCGCGGCACTGTTGCGCTGTTAGCGGAGATCGGGGGTTCGAATCGAGTTTGGAGCAAAAAATATAATATTTCCACTAAAATACATTTTTTGTGAGGAAAAAGCATTTCGTCACATATGTTTTTTGTGACGAAACAAAAAATTCCTCACAATAACCTTATGCGAGGGCCATTTTGTGAGGAAACTGTGACGAATTTTTTTCCGTCACAAAAACGTTTTTGTGACGAAATTTGGATTTTTTGTAATAAATATTTTCATCACAATAAATCAATTTTTTTGTAGTGCATATTCGGATCATGCAATGGTGAGCTGTGTAGACATCTCCAACCTTGTGACTACCCAAAATAGATAAAACGTAATAGAAACCCTTATGCCTCCCTCGTCGAGAAGCCACCTCGACATCAAACAGACGGATGGTGTATCTCGTGCCCATGCTATACACCGATCCAATCCTATTACAGTCAATCTCCAACTATACGTAGAATTGAATCTTGCGAAATGGTATCGCACAAAAAGTTTCTATCGTCGATTTGTTCTATCCAATAGTCTCTTTCTGCACGTACCTGGGCCCGACTCTCCCAAGGGCGTCCCCAAGGGTGTCAACAGATCATATCGAAACAGATACAGTTCACATTTTAGAAACGTAATAATTTCGGATACAACTTAACTTGTAATTTGAAAAAATGTCATTAGAAATATAAAGAGTAAAATACAATTCCAAAATAATAGCCTACAATGCAAATATAACTAGTTGGTGAAATAAATGAATAACATAAATCAGACATGGTAGGCTTTACGATGATAGTTACGGTATATAGTTCGATGTCCCAAAAAGAAAGATGAAAGGCACTCACCGAACTTTGTGATACTTCACTAGTAACTCAAGATGGGTCAAAAGTACTAATCTGCTCTTCGCCTATAATAAGTGACAGACTACAATTAGCATCAGGCCTAGAACGAGACTTACAAAATAAAAAAAAAACACTAAACCCTTAAGACTAGGTTTAAAATACTTAGAGGTTTGGATTATAATTTCGATTACTATTGACCCAAAGTACAAATGACATCCCCTATAATTCTAATTCTAAATACAAAGAAACATATTCTATTCAAACTTTTAATTCACATATATATATATATATATATATATTTATATACAATATCCAAGAGGAAATAAAGTAATATATTTATATATATATATATATACACGAACTCAATATATATATATTGGTGTGTGTTTGCACACCCACACACACACACCTATATATATGTCATACGTATTTAGATAAGTAGGTAGATGACCACCATTTTTTTTTGTTTGCATTACGTATACACATACATATAGATAGATACATAAGCAAGGTGGTGGATATATATATATGGTTGATGAAAATAATTCATACACGTATATATATAAACAGTAATTAAGTTTAATTAGCAATAACATTAACCTTAATGTAAAAATATCAATCCTAAACTGCTTTATAAATTAAGAATAATCAGAATAAAATAAAACACTTATAATAATAATAGCAAATTAATTACTTAACTTGTATACGTGTATATATATACACACACATAACAAGGTGAATGTCTATAGTGATGAATCCATACATATACGAATATATATATCCGTATACACCTATATGACACAAATTTTTCCTCCAGTTTTAATGGCTAAGAACATGATGATCAAGAAGTCTAGGATTTGACCACTACTACAATAAAGAAACAAAGAATGGATGGCATGTAAGAGTTCACTAACTAAATCATAAAAGAAATAAGAGTGCGTACCTGGTGTGAGGGAGAATGAATTTCTACATGCATATATATATATATATATAGTAGATGCTTTAGTTAGACTAGGCTTATAGGTGCGAGACATGTTGGCCACAATGTGCGATGACTAACCCCATGCACAAGGATAGAGTGTACTAGAGGATGAGTGTAGGCGCAAGGTGGCACGTTTTCAAGAATTAAAATCTAGTTTTATCCCCCTTTTTTTTTTCCTCAACAAATAGCCTGTAATTTACTATATTAACAATATAGTCCCCATAATTTCTATTTGTGAATAAAGGTCCAACCAAATTAGTGTCTAATTATAAAAACAACTTATAGAATTATATTAAAATTTCTTATTATATCTTATTCCCAAACTTGTAAATAAATTTGGGGTGTTACAAAATGTATACACAAGTTTTGTCACGCCCCGGCCCCGCTAGCCCGTTGGACCCGAGAGTTGCCTCCAAACCCACCTAGTACATCCTTAAATTGGGCTATGAACAACGTTCCCAAAAGGGATATCCAATTGATGCACATGAGTTCTTAGGCCAAGCTTATAAAGTATTCTATTTTTCTTTGATTTTTCTATGTGGGATGGGGTATCACAATCACCTCTCCTTCAGGATGGGACACCCTCATCGCAGCGTGACAACTTTCAGGAATGACCGCCAGGCGTTGGGACTCTAAAGGTGGCTCCAACAGGCTTAAAAGGTGGCTTCCGCACACATAACACTTTGCCTCGTAGGCTCAAGAGGTGGCACCTGCGTACGTAGCACTTTGCCCCACGAAGCACTTAGCTCCGGGTATTCCAGCTAGCGAGCGGCTTTGATACCATTTGTCACGGCCCGGGCCAGCAAGCCCGTTGGACGCGAGAGTTTTCTCCAAACTCACCTAGTGCATCCTTAAATTGGGCTATGAACAACGTGCCCAAAAAGTATATCCAATGTGTGTATATGAATTTTTAGGCTAAACTTATAAAACATTCTATTTTTCCTTGATCTTTCGATGTGGAATGGGGGTATCACAAGTTCCAAGTTTAAATGTATCGTTTGAGATTCCATGACAGGCTAAATGAAAGGACATTGGGGTGAACAATGTTGTACTGTTCTTACATGCGAACAATAAGTTTGGTTAAAATTGCCTAGAAAACTATGAAAACCTAACTGCCCCTAGGAAACACTTTGTACCATCTGACATTGATAATAATTCAAGAAAGGATCTAAACAAGCAATTTAGGGGGATAAGAAAAATCTCTCTTAATTGAAAATTCTGGCTGTAAGATACATAAAATAGTATCGCTAATTATTCTTTTGCAATGAAACCAAATGTTCTGTTTTCAATTTCAAAGAAGTGAGGTAAATAATATCATGCCCAAATGCATGCATTAAAAAAACAATCCAATTGAACCTAATTCGCAATTGTACATAGTTTACGAGTGCAAATGAATGTGTTTATGAAAAAGATCGATCAGAAGTCCACAACACTAATCGAAAGAGTTAAACCCCTATTCTCTATGCCTAAACAGTTTAATCGTTGCTCCTTCGTCAAGGATAGATAGATTGATCCATAACCTTTCTTGGAGTATTGCCATTATTGGTTAATCACTTTCTACTTGTGCTATTTCACAATTAGTTTTTAGATTTTTCCTTTTTTACTATCAGTTGGCAACCCTATTAAAACTTATACCAATTGCAATAAGAAAATCGAAAATATCAATACTAGAGTATATACGTAACTCAATGACTTGGCAGATTTCTATACTTGGGGACGCGCTAAGTTGCTTAGATGGACCAATTTTGATGTAAAACATATCTATGCTATGTGCTTTTACATGATGGTAGTACCGGAATGCCGTGATAACGGCCGGAACGGAACCGGAATACGGGCCTCCGTTCCACTGTTCCGGTGTTTGTCGCGGCAGAGGTGTCGCAGAGTTATAATGCCCATCCCACTATGTTTTTGCATCGTCACGGCAGCGGAATGGCCGGAACGGAATGTTGAGACACTTGGAACGGTCTGAAAAATATTGATAAACAAAATATGGTCGAACCTGATTGTTGAATGGAAGGGAACAAAAGAAAATTATTAATGCTTAACTAACCATAAAAATGAACAAAAGAAAAAGAGCTGGGAGATTCTCTGCTAAAGATCGAAGAGGTACACTTATCGTGGCTTACGACATTAAAATGTTCGGAACGGCTGTGACCGTTTGCAACGTTGCAATGGAACTAAAACTGTAGCCTCCGTTCCATTCCGTTCACCACGACCATTACGGCGAACCATATATATAATATAAACTAGGAGATACTCACGACAGAAGTTGGCTCTTACCTCAAAAACTACCATGCTGCTGTGCAGTTGATAAACATCTATGGATCACCACATCTATGGATCACCAACGTTCTGCATGTGATGCAACATACAGGGAATTCCGGGAGACAAAGCTTTGAAGTTATGGAAATATAATTTTAAACTTTTTGTTTGACTGCTAGAGAAGCAGAAGCTGCTGAGGCCTCAGCTATTAAGGACACAGGTTGACGAGCCTGGAGGCATGCGCCAATCTCAAAAGGACGCAAATCTGACCCATCGAAAAGAAGATTTACTCCAGGAAGAATTACTTCTTTGCTATCAGAATCCTCTGATTCACCTTTAGCGGTACCAAGAGAAAGAGAATCTTCGATAGCCCTATTCGCAGCGTCAAAAACTGGTGTAAGAGAGTATGACCTGCAAAATCATGTACACATATCTAAATTTGTCAATTCCACAATGCATTAAAAATAACTCCTCTACACAAGCAAAGAGTTATTTTATAACAAAACAAAAGAAAAAGTTCCATAATACCTTATATGGAATATTTTCAGATCTTTTAATAAAAAATTGAAAAAGTTTATATACACATTTTTTTCCACAACTAGCAAGTCGAGAATTTTGATCCATGTGAGCAAAATGCCTCACGAATGCATAAGATATTGAGGAAATTTTTGCAAACTATATAGTGATATACCAAGATCAAAAAGTCCTACAAATTTACAGATGTGGAAGTACTGTAAGCATTTCTTCAGTCAATTGGCGCAATAGAAAAGGTTCAAAAACTCAAATAGGCAATGCAACACAGGCACAATGATGAGAACAGTACAATACATTTCCCAATTATCGTCCCATTTGTTACAAGTGCTGAACACATTAAGAACCGGCACTTAAAAATTGTATTTTTTCTTTTCTCGGATTAGAACAACATACTGGCATTCTTTTATCATGGAGCTTGAGAAAAATTAATATATTTTCTAGTATATAGAGGTTAGGCAAGTAGAAGTCTGTGGTAAATGTACATGTATCCAAATATAACTAACTGAAAATGAAGAAGAAGGCAAATTATATCTACACCCCCTAATTTTTGGCGAAATAACAAAAAAAAAAAAAAAATAGCCCCCTCCTATTTCGAAAGTTAGTATTACCCTCTAAGGTGTTGCCCGGTCCAACAAGATCCACTTTCTGTTAGCAAGAACAATTATCTCATGGGGACATATTTATATTGTCTAAGAATTTGAAAAAACCATTAGCCACTAACAGTCATGGAGGACAAAACCAAATAGGACACACCTTAGGATATTACCATCAAAGCTCAAAACTTCAGTCCGACAGTGATGCCTGTTAGCAAGTCTTAATCTTTGCTTCTCACTTGAGGCTCCTGAAAATAGGAGAAGAAGGATCCGCAAGTGGGTTCCATCTACCACTTGCATAAGTCATTAGTTGTTTTGATGAACCCTTTTCCTTTGGTTGCTCTTTCTGGTAAAGAAGTCTTGCAGTTGGGCCTGTTGCTTGGTACTCTACACAAACATCACGTAACCTGCTTCTTAAGTCTTGCATTGCTTCATGATGCTCATTCACCAAGTCTGTTTGCAGTAACTGTGAAGCAGCTACTCTTTTACATATGTTGTTGCATAATTTGGGACTAAAAAGTGGAATACCAAATTCTACACTCAATGGAACCCATTCATACTTCTCACTATCAACAGAAAATTTTTCTGCTTCTCTCTCCTTAAGTATCCTTAATAGGCGAATATAACCAATTGTCCACAAATTTATTTTGCCGGAAATATCATGCAAGACCAAGTTTAATGTTGAACATTCATCTTTGCAGAGTCCCAGTTCCTCCCCAATACAAGCCATTGAACCATCACTGTTCTTCAAGGGCAATGGAACATCCAGAGTCACAACTTTTCCACGATCGTCCAGATCATTTCTACTTAGAGGTTGAACGAGTACAGCAGAGTGTTTAAGAAGAGAATTCAAACAATGTAAGAGTATGCTTCCTTTAACTAGAGTTCCTTCGAATGTTCCTCCCAAACCCCCAATGGTAGATCCATCCCAGGACCATATGATGGCTTTCTCGCAACCAGCTAGTGGTGTAGGAAGCAATCTTAGACATTGACCTTTCATCAGAACAACGGAAAGGGGTCCGCTGGAGAGGGCAGAATATAACACCAACTTCAACCAGGGGGTCATAGAAGAATAAGCCGGGGGACCAAAATGAATGGGGCCCTTGGGTCCAGGAAAAACAGAAGAATAAGGAAGTGGAATCATGGACATGACAATGTCATAGTCGCGGTGAAAGAGACGATCCAAGGTAGCTGGAGCAAGAGCAGCCAAGCTTTCACAGCGAAGTACATCCACTCGGTATTTCCTTAGTTTCTTTATCTCTTTTCCTATATTCAAACCTTCAAGAGAATCAGATTTTTCATCAATTTTGGAAGTAGGACTTATTTTAGAATCCTCAGCGTAGGAATTGGTTTCCTTTGATAAAGCAGTGGAGAATTTTTCATCAGCAGTACTCCCAGATGAAGGCTGGGTAGAACCATTACCTTCTATCAGACTTGATTGGTCAAAATCATTTGTATTTTTATTTATACCAGAATCTCTAGACTTGTTAATATAGCAAACATTAGTAAGCATAGAACTGGCCTCCTCTTTACTCTGTGTTACTGAATCGCATTTTTCTCTTCCACCGGCAACAGTCCCACCTGAAGTTAAGCATTCTAGGATACACCTTAGGCTGAAAGCATGATTAGCGAATTCCTGTAACTCCCCTTCAAACTTAGCCCCCTCTAGTGTAACAAGATCTCTGCAGAGATCAGCAATGCTTGCATGACCTAGTTTTCCAGCTTCATACAATGTGACAGCATGAGATTTCAGACCTGCAACGGCCATTTCAAAGCATATTAAGTTATTTCAGCTATCGATCAGGCCATCATCATGTCGACGTTATGCATAGATGCTACACAAGTCGACAATAACCCCAACACAAAGAAAACTTCTACATATGCAAGAGATCGACTGAAAGAACCTGATGTAGACAAAAGATGACAACTGCTGGCATGCGCCTTCACAGCTTTTAGAATCAATAAATAAATACCACATTATCTCAAAATTTCTTTTCTTTAAGAAATCAAGGGAGCTCTGCACTAAAACTATCATGACATCAAACACGGGCAAAACAAAAATATAAAAAATACAACATCAAACACGGGCAAAACAAAAATATAAAAAATACGACATCAAAAATGGGCAAAACAAACATATAAAAAATACGACATCAAACTCAGGCAAAACAAAAATATAAGCAAACATGTTGCAAATGTGAATGCTCAGGACTGGGCAAAAGAATACGAGACATAATCAGAGGACAAACCTGGAGAAACAGATCCCATCATAAGATATGATGTTATATTAGCATTAACAACAAAAGCTACACGAGAACAATCAGCAGGTGGACTACAATTTTCTGTCCATAACACATCTCCTCCTTGTAGAGCACTGCCATCCACGAACGAATTTGCCGAGCCCATAGTGGCATGAGAACCATCTTCTTCATCACTGAGTAAACTTTTGGGGGATCCAGGAGCGTTTGATTCTTGAAGAATAGATGATGGATCGATAAGCTTTACTGCCCATCCAAGACGACAAGCAAAGGATGCAGCGGCTTGTAGCTGAGAGATATCAGCTTGTAGAGTTGTTGCCAATTCAGCAACAGTTGAGTTCTCACTTGACACCACAAACACAGCATAAAGCAGCCTGGATTATGTGATCCATAGCATCCAAATGTTAAATTCTCAGCTTTACTCTTGAGAGATATAATCCAAAGCGGAAAGAGGGTTAGATAAGAGTCTTACTCCTCAATAGGATCTTCATATAACTGCTCCCTGTTTGAAACAAATCCTTCAAGTATCGAAACTGAAACACACATATAGAATTCTTAACTAAATAAGATTCAATTGTAAGCACATGATATAGTTAGTATCGATACTTTCTTTCACGTGACATGTCTGATGCTTAGACCTCAATTGCTATTTTCATTTTCATTTTCTATTTCCATTTGGAAAATACAATTTTTAGTTTATAGATTGGATTGTGAGAAAATAAAAAAAATGATGGGATGTGTAGTCTTGAAATGCAAATTGTTAGATTTTGCATCATATCTAAATGTTATTGTTTTTCTGAGATAGAGGTAATTTTTGAGTCACATTATTAAGTTGAAAATAAAATCTAAATGTGATAGTGGTAATTTCTAGATTCCATAAATTTCTTTATGTCAAAAGAAATAATTTAGCATGAGTGTTAGTATTTAATTATTGTGAGGCCCATTATTTAGCATGTGACGACCCGAACCTTGAAATAATTTATTAAAATATAACTGACTAAAATGTGAAACTATACTTATTTTATTGAAAATATATCAGACTAGTATGTAAAAAACATAGTAATGCAAAAATTTATAACATCACGACCTCTCCAAAATACAAAATATAAGCTTAATTCCGACTAATTAAAGGCGTCGAACCACTCCTCGCTATCATCCTTAGCAATTCCCACCTCATTTTCGGCTAAAATCATCACATGGAGAAATGGTCAATGTACACGTTGAGTAGAAATTTTCACTTAATAACATAAGGTGCTCGTGTGTATAATAAGTGCGCATAGTCACATAATATTTCACATTTTACTACGTTTCGAGTCACCTATTGGTGACTTCCTTGTATCTCTCATATCATAATATTTCAACCGTTCACATCGTTAATACCAATATTCCATCCGTTTACATCGATGGTCATATTTCGAGACTATGTCAATTTCCTACACCCAATACATAGAACACTCTGTCCGTTCACGATGGGATAGGGACATGGATGGTGAGAATTGTTTTAAGACCGATAAGTCCATTGCCGCCCAGCCGAACTCTAGCCCAATCCACTCAGAAATACATATGGGCCTGACATGCACAAATAAAGTTTTCCACATATTTTCACATAATTTCACATAAGGAACATACTTCCATACTTATTACTTCAAATATCAAAGCATACTAGGAGAATATTTTGCAATAATATTTAGATATGTTTTTATATTAATTCTATGAACATAAGATATAACTATAACTAGAAGCATACTTTCTAATAACTTGTAGTAGTATACTGAAGCATACTATCATGATAGTAAAAGATCAAACTAGCACTAGAAACTAACTTATGTAGTTAAGAAAATTCCTATCTTTTTAATCTATCTTTCTTGGCTAATATGTATATTTGTATCTATACATATATGTATATAGAAAAATATTTGGAAGGAGTGTTTTTATGAAATTAATGGGATGTATAGAGGGCTAATACGTATATATGTATGTGAAAAGAAGGATTACATATATATGTATATATATTGGTAGAAGGTGTACTATAAATATGAAGTGTTTTTTATGTTGAGAGCAAGGTGAGTGTGGGTATGTGTGTCTTAGGCAAGATGTAGTATGTATGTGTGGAAAATGAAGACAATAGCCTCTTTTTATAGAATTTAGAGCAAGAAATATGATTATTATATACTTTAAGTCATTTTTTTATTTATTATTAACTTGTCATATCTTATCCTAATCTTATCTAATCTTATGCAAATTTTATCATAATCTTATCATTTAATATAGCGAAAATGACATTTAATAACTAATCTTATCCAAACATAATATATATATATATATATATATGAATTTTTGAAATTATATATATGTATAATTGAAAATTGTGTATTTTATAATTAATAAAGAAAGAATAGAAAGAAAAATGATTCCAATTTTTGTAACTATACATTTATAAATAAGCATAGACATGTATCATCAAGTTTTTAAAAAAAATTTCACATAATACAAGTAGAATAATAATCATATAAACATCAAGTAATAATATATTTAAAATGTAAGAAAATCGGGTCCTTACAAAGCAAATCATGAGTGAGACTAAAACGCAAAGTTATTTTTCAATTTCTCACTATTTAGCAAATCAGTGAGACTAAAACGCAAAGATATTTTTCAATTTCAGATTCTGATTTCTTTTTCCTTTGTTTTCTTGATTGGGGGTCGAAGAGATAATTTGAATTGCATTTACAAAATTTTTAAGTCAAATAGTCGGAGGGCAGTTACCTTTAAAACGATCATCAGGATAAACAGGAACATCAAAGTAGACAAGTCCACGACGAAATAAGCCCTTAATAGTTTCAGGATCAAAAAGAACGAATGAATTTGCTTCCTCCTTACACATTTTGTCAATGGTTGCCATTTCTTCTTCTGAGAGTTTCTACAAAACGAGGTACAAGAGAGAGGCAGATGTGGAAGAGAAGACTTCATGTCAGTTAGAATTTGATTTTCTAAATTTACATTTGAAGAGAAATCGCTCAAAGAAAAAAAATGACCTTGAATTCTTCCAAAGTAAAGTTAACTAGACAAACTCCCCACCATGGCTCAATTACGAAGTCCACAGGTTCTACTGGCAAGAGTTCTTTGGCAATTGACTTGTTCAGCTTCCACATAATTTTCTGAAAGTCACCAAGAAGTTATATACAAGTTAGATGGACAAATTAAGATACAACTGATGCAATATTTTTCAATCTTCAGTGCATAATATGAAGTAAATAGAAGAAAAGATATCCAGCTAATTGGTTTCACTCATTCTTTCACTTAGCTTAATGGACTCAAATAGTTTGATATTCAAAAGCTGAAACAATAATGCAAAATTGCTAGCTACGAGTGTTTCAACTAGGATAAACTCATCACATCACGAAAATAAAGTGACTATGGATATCTGTGATATATGCTTATAAGGAATTTAAACACTTGAAATGTATCTTTAAGTACATTTGATTTCTCGTCGAATTTTTTATGAGCCGATCAATTGTAATCTGGCTTGCATTAGGAATGTCATATAATATGGTATAACAATCTCACTTAGAAGGTGAGTTTTTGGCATTTCAAATTATGCATTTCAATTAGCTCTTATATATTATCTATCTTATCCCTAAAATTGATATGTGAAATTACTAAAAAATGGCATTCCACAGGGGCAAAATTGAATTTTTGTATCCTTAATACTATGTTACATATACAAATCAAACATGCATCTTTTTAAAGAAATTAAATTAAGAAAATTATCATACCAAAATAACCACACTTATGAAATACCAAAATATGAGACCCACCCACTGAAGGTATTAAACATTTTATGTGCGAAATTCATTATCAAATATGTCCTATATAACAACTAATTTGGATGCGGTATATGTTAAATGTATTTTGATCATTGACATGGTAAACTAAGAATCACGAACTTTTATTAGACATAACCTTAGATCTGCATTTATTCATGATGTCAATAAACTCATTTCTTCCTACCCCTGTGAGCCGCAAGGCATCAGCTGCACTAAAATTTGGGATGCTGTCGTATGGCTGTTCTGCAGATACATTGAAGAAAAGTACAAATCCCATCACGAATGCAGAACATCATAAGATTGGAATCAAGTTTGAAGCGAACCATACAGTACATTTTTAATGAAATTAATTATTCCTTTCCCACATAACTAACTTGATAAAGAATAATCAAATTTAAAAAGCAACCAGTGTACCTATGTGACATGAAAGCCACGCTAGAATGAGTGTTATTTGGGAGAGAAAAATTTCAATTTTTTATTCAACCTAATAGGGTAATATATATACAATTACAATGTTAAATAGAAAGGAAAGAATAAACCCTAATCACTTCAAGATTATGCGTATAATATATATTTTCCAAATAGATAATATTTACATACATATATATATATATATATATATATGCTCTTTACAATCCCCACATGTTGGAGCATAGATGTTAATTATGTCCAACTTGTTACATATATAATTGATTCGAACCCCAATTAGGCCTTTTGTGAAATATCTTCTAGTTGCTCCTTTGTCTTGACATATATATGTCGAGATCAATTTTTCTTGAATTCTCTCATGAACGAAGTGACAATCTATCTCAATATGTTTGGTTAGTTCAAAAAATACTAGATTAGAGGCATTGTAGAGAGCGACTTGGTTGTCGTACCACAATTTTGCTGGCAATGAAACATTAAGACCAACTTCATTCAAGAGTTAATTTATCCACAAAATTTCACACACAGATTGTGAGATAGCTCTATACCCTGATTCTGATTCTGCAATTGACATGGATACCATATTCTACTTCTTACTCTTGCATGACACTATATTTCCTCCACCAAATACACAATAACCCATAATAGATCTTCTATCACTTTTAGAACCTATCCATTCTGCATTTAGGAAACATTTGATGCTAGTGTGTCCATGATTTCCATACAGCATAAACTGTTCAAGAGCACCTTTTAAATAGCACAAAATCTGTTCGAGCAAAACCCAATGATTAATTGTAGGTGCAGTCATAAATTGACTAACAACACTAACAAAAAAAGTAATATCAGGACAAGTTACACATAAATAATTCACCTTCCCAGCAGGGCTTTTATACTTCTTAGGATCTTAAAACAATCCAACATAGTCTTTTGCAAGTTAGATTAGAGGTAATTGGCGTACGGCATGGCTTAGCATCTAACTTTCTAGTCTCTGCCAACAAGTCCAACACGTATTCTCTCTGAGATAAGTAAATATTTGTCCTTCTCTACACCTAAGAAATACTTCAAGATCCCTAAATCTGTTGTGTGGAACTGGGTATGCAAGGACTTTGGAGATGAAATTCCTTCATCACTCTCGGTAACGACAATATCATCTACATACAACATAAGAAGACTGATACCAAATGTAGAATGTTTATAGAACACCATGTGATTACACTTACTCTTCTTTAACCCAAATTGTTGAACAATCTCGCTAAATGTTACAAACCAAGCTTGAGAACTGTGCTTTAAACCGTACAAGGACTTCCAAAGATGACAAAATTTTCCATACTCCCTAGAGCAACAAACCCAGACAATTGCTCTATATAGACTTTTCCTGAAGATCACAATGTAAGAAATCATTTCAATATCGAACTAGTGAAGAGGCCAATTAATCATAACCACACACTGTCTCTTAGTCACGCCTTGTTTTATCATCTTTAGCTAGGTTTTGTGTGAAATGGTTGTCTTTATAAATACTTTGTAGATAGACCTTGACTGTCACACTCCAGTCCAAATATTTCTACCTATTAAGTTTGTACTCAATGATTTCAGTCATCATTGAAATCACGTCTATAATAGTTATTTTACTCTCTCCTTCGTCATGCTAAAATGGACAACAACATGACAGAGGCTATAGTAATAGGTCAATAGCTATAGAATAACAACTATAGTCGCAAATCACATCCAATCAACCAACAACCCATTTGGGGTCGTTAGAAATAGAGAGATGAAGCCAGCACGACTAGCTAAAAAATTTTTTGGCCATGCACGTGGCTCCATGCGCCAACACATGGATGAGCTGCAAAACTGTTCGTCAGCACGTGTGGGCCACATGCACTGAATCCGGTGACTAGACTTTGAGGACAGGCCAAATTTGGATTGGCGCTCCTCCTTGTGCCAGAGGTGAGAACCACGGATCACTATATAGGGGTGACTCACAAAACCTTAGATCTTCTCTTTTAGGTTGGCTGTGATACCATGTTATTTGGTAGAGAAAATTTCAATTTATTATTCAATCTAAGAGGGTAAAGTATATACAATTACAATATTAAAAGAAAAGTACAGAATAAATCCTACGCAATTTAGAATTGTGGCTATAATATATATTTGCTAAATAGATAATATTTATATATACACATATACTCTTTACAATGAGAAATATAACTTCAAGGAATACAACAGAATTATACAGTTCTTAGTAAGTAACTAAGATGTCACAGTGTCCTATTTGTTGCCCAGTATATCATCTAGTTAAGATGGAGGTGCACCAGCTAAGATAGCAATTAATTCAGAGCCAATCATGCGTTCAGATTTCTCCAATAACTAATGCCGTTCCAATGTTAACCCTCGTGCTCACACCCTCATTCAGATGCATAGAGTGCTTGAGGACTAGAAATACATCAAGGTATCTCGTAGGAAAGGCTTGAAATTTTAGGAAATATTGACACATGAAACTATAGTCTTATTCTGCTCCAGACTATGTTGACTCCTAAGGTTACCCGAACCATGGCACATACCGTGATATGGCTTTCACTAGCAAATTGGGCTTGACTTAGATTAGACCTTGACTTGAACTTTGACAATGAGGTTAGATAGGTCTCTTGTATACACATGCCATAATTTCTGTAACAGCTAAAATCTCTACATATCTACGATTCGGGATTCGTTGATGATACACTAGAATTAATATTTTCTCTCAATTTCAATAGAGCAGCAGTGTACTAATATTGCATGAGCAAACTATTATTTTTCCACAAATGTTGTACTTCATTGATACGCTAGTGCCTAGTGGAACTTGTGCATTACCACTGCTTGATGAATGCATTACTATTACCTGATAGTTATTTAACGGAATTGGAAAGATGTTCAGTGGGTCAAAAACTCAATTAGAGTTAAGGGGTGCAATTTAACCTTATAAATATGCAATATATATATATATATAATTATGAGCATCGAGTGTGCCACAATAGCAAGATAGTATCAATATCAGCAGAATTTATTTTCATCTCAAAATATAGGCACTTTCTCTAGCTGAAAACCGACAACGTGCAAACATGAAGTCAAGTTGGCCATTTGAGTATCCTCATACCATTTCTCATCACTTCGAAAATCATATCACAATAATATTTGAAAGGAGAAAGCCTCATAACACGGCAAACATAATCTGCAAGATGATATGGGAACAACTGCAAAAGAGGAATTACTTGTAAGAATAGAATAAGCTAAACTTTAGTATAACATTATCACATTTGATCATTCGTCTGTACAGTTAAGATTTTAGCCTAGAAGAAATGAGACTAGTCCTTTACTTTTACGAACAGAAAACCTTTCATAGAACACAAAAGGTCAAACGCAAGAGTTAACTTTGAGTCGCTATCAGATCATAAAGTAATGGGAAATTTACAGTTTTACACATATCATATACTAAGTTCCGTTTTGCTCAAGTAACACAAGAGGAACCAAAATTTTTGTTCTATATTGTAGTTGGAAGGTCTACACGAAGCAACCTAAGTTGTTCAAGAAATATTTTCTATCTTTTTCTTTTCCTTTACATTTTATCAGATGATATTTTATCTTTTCTAAATTTACCTATAGTTAACATGTCTTTTCAAACTGTCCCACTTGTGTTTACAACATGTCATCAACCACATACTTAACAATTATATACTCCTAGTCAAATCTTGTAGCTTTCAAGATGAACGATAATTTGTTTAACATTTTATCTTGGTAACTAAATAAGTTATCATAAATTCCACAGCTAGCATCAATAAGTTGGCACAATAAATAAATGGATAAAGGGATTTTCAATCTACACACTGCTAGATTCCTTCTTAGATAATGCATCATGTCGTCATAGTATTCGCTTTCTTTGCATACTGTGCGAGCAAAACAATTGTTCCAGAGGAGTCTTTTCTTGATGTAATGTTCAATTATCCTGCAAGATGGAACGATTGACGTGAGGTAAATCCAAGGAAATCCAGTTGCATAAAATGTGAGTTACATCATATGCACCGTATTAATTAACTTCGTTTGACACCTCACAGTCCCTGCCACAATAATTGAGCCATATACAAGTAATGTTTGATCCTCAAACTATAAACAAACAAACAAACAATATAATACAAGAAGACACTTTATCTTTCATCAAGTTTTAGCCAAACAATCCAAATGTAAGTGAAATCGATAATTGTCAAGTGCTCAAAGTGCACCATAGCACAAATGTCTTTTGGGACAATAACACATAGCACAGCACAAAGCTCACCATATGAAAATGTGTCAATATTTTTGGTGATATAGCAATATATCAAGAAATTCAAGAGTGCTTATAAAGTTAACAATTATAAAGGACATAAAAAGCGTATAGAGTAATAGAGAGTAGAGACCAGATAGTTTAAAAAGTTGTTTGTGCTTATGAGGGAAAACTCACACACAGCGCACACTTTTTATTGCATTAGATTAATAACCACCATGTCTTAAAACGACCTTATTGGATGACTAGGATTGTTGGAGAAAAATCTTCTAATGGCGCTTGTCAAATAATAGCATGTTGGACAATGGTCTCTGGTCCAAAGCATAAATTGCAGAGTCCAGTTCAGGTTTTACGGACAAAACATTTTTCATTTTCAATAGAAATAATAAGAAACAGTGGATTATTATCTTAGTGTGCATGCATTCTGCAACCTAAGTTAGTCACAGTTCGATCCTTCATGTCGGTGTTCTCTCTTGATCAGAAAGTATAAAATTTTTCCTCAAGTTCTGTAAGGTTCCCGGCCCAGTGATATGGAACATAAAACTCATAGTGGAAATGTTGGAGCCAAATAAACAAGGATGACTTCATGGCACAACAAATATTCCCAAAAGACAGAGAGATAATATTCGATTAGACTTATTTGTTCTAGTGACTATAAGCTGAATCAAATTCTCTGTAAAGTATATGTAACAAATGAAAGACTTGTTGGCCAATACCGTGTCAAACTTAAGAAACTATGCGAGGAAGCAGAACATTCAGTCACCCAACATGTGGATGCAAGAATAAGTTCACATTTTGGGCAAACGTCTGTGTGAGAGTGTGAAATTTACACAGAACAACAAGAACTCTATGCCCAAACAGCATGAAATACAATAACAAATAGCCAAGTAACTATATAGAAAAAGTAAACCTTCGATGCCATTCTTCCTTGGAATGCAGGGTGGATTGAACGCGCGTGGGAAGGCTCTCCCACTGGCACTCGTCTGCAATTGCTTTCAGTATCAGCTGTTCCTCCATCGTCGCCGGTCCACGCTCCATCATGGAGTGAGCTAGGAATCAACCACAATGGCTGTAACGTTTAATGATGGTCACTGTCTATTTTCATGTTTACGTCGGTTGAGACCTTTTCGAATTTAACCTTTTCGGCCTCACATCCTTCGCCCTAAAGACCCCAAATGCGCATGCCAATGTCTGAAAATATTTAACGATCTATCTGCAGTGAGACACTCAGTCTACTAATGATACAGTCCTCCACCACCTGGATGGGAAAATTAGCAAGTACGAAATTCAAAATCTAGGGCTAATACGAACGGCTCGATTAACAAATGAGGGAAAATAATAAAATGGATACTTATACTATATTTGGAACAAGGACTTTGGTCAGAAAAAATGAGAGGAAAATAGAAAAGATAAAAAATGAAAGCATACAGTACTATCATTTGAAACAAAAAAAAAAAAATTTCATCCTATTTTCCTTATCAAAATTTTAAAACCAAACGGAGGGTTAGAGTTAGAACATACTTGTCCGTCGGTTGATTTTCAGCAAGTATCGTTGCCTTGTGGTCAACAAAGTGTTTGTTTTTGTTCTAAGTGGTTTAATTAATCTCAGAACTCGCACATAGCATTTATTGTATTGTGTTGGTTTCACGTTCACGTGTGAAATCTGTTTAGAGGTGTTAGTGTTAAAAAGCCTTTGTCAATAATATAATGTCAGTGTTTGAAAAAGTCACGTGGGTTATCATGTTATGCCACGAAATCTGAATTTCAGTTATTGGAAACGCGGGCTCGTAACCGTTTAGCGGACCGCAGTGCTGCCAGTGCACATCTGTTTTATTTATATTTCTGTTATTAATTTGGAATTTTTTTTTTTAAATAGATGTTGCCATTGTTGTATCAGAATGCATTTTATATAAGTATAATATCGCTTTTTTTTTGTGTGAACCTAATTAAATTTTTAGTGAAAAAATCAGAAAGATACAATAATGCCAAATTGTATGATGGAATAATTAATTTAAGAAAAACTATGAAGGGATTAGAATGTTTCAAAATTATTAAAGAGGCAATAAAATCATTAGGGAAAGGGGATTGCTAAGTGTATAATTTGTTAAAATGGTAATTTTAATAATAATGACATTAATATTACTTCTATTATTTTCTTCAATTTTTATAAATTGACTAATCAATAATCCGTTCAATTTTTTTCTTCAATAACATTAATTCTTTTCCAAAACATTTATTAAATTATAAAATCACAAAAAATGACTAATTAAGATTACATATTACTAGAATCTACAGATCATAAAGTATAATTAAACTGTAAAATCATAGTATCATTACTCCAACTTTTCTTTAAAATGTTATTTTTTGACTCATAGCTTTGCTTAAGTAAAAATGATATTTTTATAATTCCATCCATCACAATCAATATATAAATACGTTATTCATCTTTTACTAGCTATAATGCACAGGACACGCCTAAAAATGACCCGGTGCAGTGTCGGACACGTGTCGAACACGGACACGGCTCCGACACGGGCCCGACACGTGTCCGACACGGCAAAAATGTGTCCGAAAATAAAAAAAAGAATAAAAAAATCCGACACGGTGTCGGACACGGCTGAGGCTTTTTTGATATATTACAAAGTTTAAATGAGGTCTTTTTTAAATTTTAAAAAATTTAGTGGAAACACAGAAAATAACAAATAATTTTTTTAATCTTTAAATCTTATAACCCAATTAAGAGGTGTTTGTTTTAATGATGAATATTATTATTTATCTTTCACATATTTTAATTTAATAAATTATAAATAGATAATATAATATAAAATGTTTTTTAATAACCATGTCAGAGCCGTATCGTGTCCTAAAATTTTGAGATTTTCTGTGTCGCCGATGTCCGTGTCGTGTCGTGTCCGTGTCCCCGTGTCCGTGTCCGTGTCCGTGTCCGTGCATCATAGTTTACTAGTCTAAGAAAAAGTACAAATATAACTTAAATAATTTCATCAAATTATTCGTAATCCTTACTCATAGATGATTGTTGATTAAAATTCATATACATTTTTTTTACAATTATTATTTATTATTTTCAATATAAGTTAGCTCATTTTTTTTTTCTAAAAATAAAATGATTTAAGAAATATAATAGTTTGAAAATTTAAAATCAAATTATTGCAAATACAAAGGAAAAAAATAAAATCTATTAAATATGATAATAAACTATATCATTTCAATTTATCACCATAACTTTATGTTTTTAACACTATTAGAAAATAGCAAAATAGACACAGATTGAAAAATTTTACGGAAAAATTCATAGCCATATATCTATGGCCATTTTCCGTGGCCAACCTTTGTCACACTATTTTTAGCCATGGATTTTTTTCCGTGGCCAACTCTATGGCTAAATTTATAAAAAAAAACATAATGAAAAAGTATAAAACAATCAATTAAGTGAAAAATCACTATTTGGAAGAAAATGCAATTTAAGGAGATTTACCTTAAAATTGTCATTTTAGTAATTTATAAAATTTAACAATTCAATCTCCTTAATTACTTAAAAAAAATTCCCACTATAATAATTTTGAATCATCCTAATCCCTTAAATACAACTTTTCCTAAATTTAAATGTGGAATGGGCATGACTTGTGCAAACAATTACTTGTACCCTTGATATTAGCATTCAATATTTACCCATGCAATCGGATGTTAAACGAATAGGATCCTTTATTGCAAAATGAAATTTCATTTCCTGTTACATAATTTATACTCATGACCAAATTACTTCTTTAATTATACACTTGACATGAATCTTTACACTTAATGTATATCCATGTTAGATTAATCACCAGTGACGAAGGCAAGGCGGCGGCTGGAGGGGGCGGTCACCACCCCTCAAATTCATATCAAACTAAAATCTACATGTATTCTTATGAAAATTTTGATAGCCTATTAGATTGTGGCTAATAGCCATGGTTTGTGGCTACGGCCAGACCGTGGCTAACAACTAGGTCGTGGTTAATCGTACAAGTCCGTGGCTAATAGCTACGACCAGGCCGTGACTAATTTTAAACTAAAATATTGTAAATTATCAATTACATTACGTGTCATTGAGTTATAGATAAAAATATAATATAAGTTATGGCAATTGAACAATTATAAACATGTTAAAACTAGATAATTAACTTGTATATGTATATATAAGTGATCATAAACGTTGAAGTGAACTGATCAGGATTATATATATACACATATATATAATAAAAACCAATTGTGATATCATAATAAAATGGTAAAATCTAAACAAATAATTATGAAACTTAAGTTGTGATTTAACTCAATAGAGCATTATAATATCGTCAAACAATTGAAACGATCATTGGTCGTTTGAATTGATATTCAACACACAAATGTATCATTCAAGTATATAACAATTTAAAAGATTTATTTGAGTAATAATAGTAAATTAAATGAGGGTTATTATTTGTTAAATATAATACAATACTTTATGAAAACAAATTACATGTTTATTTTCAAAGAACATATTAAATTGAGAATGAATAAAAAAATAAATAGTTAAATAATAGAATAGCCACGGATTGGCCACGGTCAATCCGTGGATAAATGAAAAAAATTAATTGGCCATGGATTTATTTAGCCATGATTAGGTCGTGGCTTAACCATGGCTAATCCATGGCTAATTTTTTTTTCATATATATGGCTAGTCAATGTCTATTCTATGGCTATTAGCCACAGAAAAAATTCATGGCTAAATTCAATTTTTCTAGTAGTGTACTTCCTATCTGTAATTCAAGCTTCATTACTTGTGAATTTCTAGCCAATTTTTTCAAGTTTTGAGATGTTATATTCGATGTGAAAGGATGTGTATCTAACTATTTATTTTGTAGACATAAGGAACACTTAGGTTAGAAATAATCATGCTCTTTTACGATCGGTTAAATTAATTAGCAAGTAGTATTTAACAAGCACAACTCTTGCACGCATGCAATGGGTCAAGGGATCTGTATGTAATCACGAATGTAGACACATAGCCTACCTTTGCACACTTGTTTTACTTTTAAAAGGAGATTATAGATATTTTTGTAAGTTGGATTGTGGGAAGGAGTATTGTTATTATCGATCGGGTGTTCAAATAACTTCAAAGAAGGATTAGATTGATGATGCCTAGGCCCTAGTTTGTCTTATTAATTTTTTCTACTTATACTTTATTTGCTTTCTTTTTTTTATAAACTTCCAATCAATTTTCGAAGCTTAAATAGTAGAGAATTTATGAGTTTGGTACTTGGTAACCTGTTCCTCATAGGAACGATACTTCACTTTTCACTTTGTTTACTTGAGCGACCTGTGCACTTACAAAAAATTCGCAACAAGTTTTTGGCACCGTTACCAAGGAACAGTGATTACCAATATCAAATGAGTCTTAGTATCTATTGATTTAAGCTCACTTATTTATTTTACTGTCTTTTAATTTTTAGTTCATAAAATCTCATTTTTCTTCGTATAGGCATAGGTGTATTCCAAAATCTTGAAGGTCTCGAAGCGTCGACATGGTATCATATCGTTTGATCCCGAGATAGAGAGAACTTTCTACGAACTTTGTCATGAACAAAGACAAGCGCTAGTTTTACCTGTTTTAGAGATGGCTCAACAGAACAATCGAACACTGCGGGATTATGCACCACTTGATGCTGCAGGAATTTAAGGGAGCATCGCCATGCCAACCATTGATACCAAAAAATTTGAGATCAAGCCATCGATTATCAACACTGTACAGCAACGCCAATTTGGATGAGGAGAGACAGAGGACCCAACTCGCACTTGTGACATCCCGATTTTTGTATACGCAAAATAGGTATACTAACTATATTTATCGATTTCTATAACATACAACCATTAGAACCAAAATTATGTATTATATGTGTGTAAAGGCCGAATATATGCATTTATACATAAAATAGGTCTAATAACTATAGTTATACTAATAAAAATTGGATTTCTATATCATAGTTGCTTCAAAACCGAAATTGTATAGTCTATGTGTGTACGTAAAATCGAAAATATATTTTTGATACATAAAATCTGAAAATTATATAAAATATATATGTAAATTTTCAAAAATTACATGAAAAATATGTATAAATTTTGAAAATTATTATTATATTAATATATTAGAAGAATTTCATTTACTAGATGTGTCAGAATACTTGTTTATATTATATGTTAAGTAAGATTTTAGGCATCTATCATTTTCATTAGCAAAACTATACTAGGGCGCACATGTTATTCTTATAATTTGTAGGAGGCTAGTCATTTTCAATATTACTACAAGTCATAGGACACTTGTTCTTATAAAATTTAAGATAAGGTCTAGAATCTTGATTTTTCAAAATTCACAAGACACTTGTTCTTTCCATTTTTAAGAAACAAAACACTTGCACCTACCATTTTAAGGTAAGATAATCTTCAAGACATAGGAGACACATGTAGGAACACTTGTATTCATCATCATAAACCCTAGGACACTTGTGTATACTACTTGAAGAAGAAAGCACACTCGTGCACTTACTTGGACTAATTATCATAACACTTTGACAATTACCTACAAATTTTAATCTTAAGCCAAGAGCTATAATCTTGCCACCAGCCCTTAAGTAAAACTCAATGGCTATGATTTAGCTAAAAATACACATTTAGATATGATAGAGATAGGATTCTTTACACCTAAACCCTTATCATATCTTAATTTGAACACTTTGACAACCTAAAATTTTTCCACAACAAATGAATTGAATCGGACCAAAGATTTGCTCATACAATAATGTGTGTCCAGGGAAAACATCTATAAATAGGGGACCCTCCCCTCAATTGGAAAACACAACACACACTCCACACAAACACATATACACGACACACACACACTGCACATAGCTGCTGTCACACACACACACACACCAATGGTACACATACATATACACACATACACTACTAGAAAAACTGCATACAATCATGGATTTTAGCCATGGAAAAAATCTGTGGCTAATTTAGCTACGACCAATCTGTGGCTATTTTTGGTGGCTAATATTGGAGCAAAATTTGGCGCCAATTTTTAGCCATGGCCAAATCGTGGCTAATTTAGCCATGGCCAAACCGTGGCTAAAAATCCGTGGCTAATTTTTTTTTTTGATATTTTAATTATCTAAATTTAAATTATCTATATATACTTAGACATATATATATATATACTTGGACATATATAAAATAGATACATATATTGATATATATATATATATATATGATATGTATACTTATATATACTTGGACATATATAAAATAGATACATATATTAATATATAAATATATATATATATATATGATATCTATACTTGACATATATATATGTATATATATATATGATACCACATATATATGCAGATATTGGCAAATGATCACGAATTAAAGTTGCTATTATCTAAATATAAATTATATAAATATATTTTTGTTATAATTTTTGTTTTTGATATATTAATTTATTAAATATTTGTCATAAAAAGAAAAGCCGAATATTGAAGGATAAAGTCAAATGTAAATATCTTTAATTTTAAAAAAATAATTGGTTAATAATTTATAAAAATTACTAAAATTATATTACAAAAATTGAAACTAATGAAATTTGTTAGATAATTTAAATTCAAAATACTGCAAATATATATTTTAGGTATAAAAAAAACCATTTAATAACCAAAGAATTCCTCTGGCGCAACGGTTACATGCTCCAATTACAACACCGATGTCCCGTGTTCAACTCTCCTTGAGCAAAAAAAAAGGCTTGGGGGACGCTGGTTCAGGTCCAGGCACTGGTGCGGGTGGGGGTTTGGGTGGGGGGCGCGGGGCGGGATTGTGGGTTTGGGTCACAATTAGCCCTTTTTCCCCCCCCCCCAAATAGCCACGGCCTGGCTGTGTCTAATCCGTGGCCTTTAGCCATGGCCAGACATTTTAACGATTAAGTGGCCAAATTTGGCCACGGATGGATCGTGGCTATTAGCCAGGGCCTGCCGTGGATGAAGGCTATGGCTACGGATTTTTGCCAAATTCGTGACTAAAAGTGATTTTTCTAGTAGTGGTAGAAGAAAATCCTAGAGTTATATACACACTACTAAAATGTATGTCTTTACCCTAAACTCTCTATATATTTTAGATAAAATTTCATTTCATTTTAAGTAGCTAAGTCAAGCCTAGATATTCATATGTTTATGTTCAGTTAGTTTATGAAAGCATTCATATACATTAATACATGTTTTACTTATGCATAAGTATAGTAATTTAAGACTTGTCTATATACCCGTGCATATGCATACATATTTGAAAAATTAGGATTGTTCTTTTAAACTATATGCATACGTGTATATAAAGTTATTTTAAAAATTATAAATGTGCACCTATGCATAAATATTTCTTATTCACGTGCTTATGTAATATTTTCTCAAAGTAGTTGTCAAGTACAAGTTAGTTTACTTATCAACCCTAGGTTACATGTTATAACCATGTAAGTGTTATATTACTTCAAGGGCCTAATTAGTCATGTTATTCCTAACTAGTAACTACTAGTTATGAGCTATTATGGCGTAATATTCGAACCCTAACCTTAGATGCAAAATTAGGCAGGTTGCAAATCAACATAAACTTGGTGAGACATAAACCGCTAAGGTGAGTGTCTTTCACCTTCCTTGCTGGAGCATTGAACTATATGTAGTAAATATCTTCATATGGCCTGTCCTGTCTGATTTATGTTATCCAATTTTTCTGGATTTATATTATACACTCTATGTTTCAATGAAATATTTCTTCGAATTTTAAGTCAAATTATATTCGAAAAATATTGTATTTCTAAAATGTCAACTATATCTGTTTTGACGTAGTTTATTAACACCTTGGAGATATCGTATATTATTTTTGTTTTATGAATCCCTGGTTTTGAAAACAAGCTATTGCTTTATTGAAACTTGTGAGCCACACCGTACTATTTATTGAACAATTGACACCCTTGGGGATGTCCTTGGGAGAGTCAGGGCTCGGTACATATAAGAGGGATATATCGAGAGGAGTGGACTTATGATAGAGTCCTTTTATATGATTGACACCCTTGGGGATGTCCATTCATCTTCATTTGTTCTATTTTTCATTGAGATGATCGGATCAAGGATTGTTTGGGTTCTTTGCCGCCAAATTCTATTTCCAGATGGGATGAGCTTTCCAAAGCCTTCTTGGTAAAATATTTCCCATTGCGGAAAGTTTCTACAATCCATAAGGAGTTGAAGGCTTTCCGACAATAGGACCAAGAGTCCCTAATTGAACCTTGGGAACACTTTAAGGAATTGCAGAGGAAGCGGCCTAACCATGGCTTTCCGGAATGGTTACTCATGCAAATGTTCTATAATGGTTTGGCAAAATCCCTCCAAATTATATTGATGCATTTGCGGCAGCAACGTTGATGTCCAAATCCATTAAAGCCGCATGTTAATTAATTGATGAGATAGCGGCTAACGATTACTAATGGGGAATGAGTAGGGCAACTCCTTCTTTAGTACAGACTCTGAAGGTTGTAGGTTTGTTAGAGTTAGATTTTGTATTGTTCATTAATACTAAATTGGATGCACTATTTCAAAGATTTTATCAATTATCTGTTAATGCAGTGTCTAACTCTCCTTCGAGTTGTGGTGTTTGTAGAGGTTCTCACAACATAAATGCATGTCCTGGGTATATAGAACAATTCCTCATAGAACAAGTCCAATACATCAATAATAGGAACCAAAATAATCCATATGCACCTACATACAATCTAGGGATGAAGAAATAATCCCAACTTCTCTTGTGGGGGGGGGGGCGGTAATTAGAACAATTAAAACCAACAATTTGGACAGCCTAAACAAAACTTCCAATCCAAACGTCCAGGGTTTTTCTCACAGCCACCTCACCCTCCACAACCCGTGTTTTTCCCCTCTTTCCCCTGTCACACAATGCCTTCACACATGCAACACCGGCCACCTACTACCGTAGATCACCACTACCCCTAACACACGCATTACACAAGTAATTTCATGCTAAGAGATACACATGACATAAAGGAGTGAAGTTACACAATGGCCAAGGTGAACTAAGAGGGGTTAAGGACCCTCGCGGGACATTCCAGATTTATCTCATGCTGTGCCCCGACGCCTATGCAGTTATCAAGGTCAAGTAGATAGTAACTTTGATGAGGAGGCAAACATCAACAATTGATCATTCAAGAACTTCACGATGATGCTGCACCACCTAGCATTGACGAAGACACTGAGCTAGAGGTATCCCCCACAACCCCGCCAACACCGCCAACCGTGGCCTGCGCTGGATTTGGAGGAGCTCACTACCCATATTCCTCCTAGTCAAGAGTTTCTATAGGACGACCACAAACAAAAGTTTCTACATTCCCTTGGCCAAAAGATGGAGCACACAAGGTACTTGAGCGAGCGATGTGTCCACTAACTGGGACAATACGATCAAATCGTATACTAATTCCAGTAGATTAGGGTGGGAGCCATTTCTTGCACTTCGTGAACCTATGTATCCTGGATATGGTGAGGGAAGTCCTTTGCTCCTTAGAGATAAATTTTAAGAGCCGGCGACACCGTCTCCAATCTTCCAAGCTCCTAGGGAAGTTACCGTAGAAGACCAATGGAGGGTAATTACATAGGGGTCCAATATACCATACCGTTCAGACATAGCTAAGTATACCTAAAAAACTTTGCGTTGAGATACATCCATCTTGTCTTAGTTAGGGACTCTTTGGTCACAAAGACAGTAATGGCAATGTGAATCAGGATGAATTGAAATCTTCATATTATGGGCTATGTGCATGGGTATGCGGATGAATGCAACTCATATGGTGATCAAACCTTTCCTGGCACACTTATCCATACGCTTTGGTAGGTATATCACAAAGATTGTTTGGGCGACTAGGATGCCTATTTCACCGCATATGATAGCACTTTAAGGGGGTGATGAGATATCCCATGAGACACTTGACCATATGAACGTGTTTGTAAAGATGTGCATCCCTATCATCATAACGACGATATTGATCGGGTACTTCCTTCGGTGCTACTGTCGGTTTAACCTTTTGCAGCACCACAAAGAGTAGCCTAGTGATATATATAGATCTATAATGCACCGAGACTTCCTATTATTTTCAAGCATTACAACTTATTAATTTATTTAAAAAGCCATATATATAAATATGTTTATATTTCGAAAATATAGCTATATATACATGTAATTTTCGAATATATATGTAAATATTATATAATAGGTCATGTTTTATTATATATATATATACATAGTTATCCAAAAATGTCATTTTTTTCTAATAAATGTTCTTAAATACTAAGATTATGATAAGATTAGATAAAATTATGATAAGATTGGATAAGATTATGATAAGATTGGATAAGATTTGATAAGATTGGCTAAGGTTAGATAAGATTTGATAAGATTTGATAATATAAGATGAGATTATGATGAGATTGGATAAGATTATGATTAGATTGGATAAGGTTAGATAAGATTTGATAAGATTTGATAAGATAAGATGAGATTATGATAAGATTGGATAAGATTAGATAAAATTGGATATGATTAGATAAGATTATGATAAGATTTGGATAGGATAATAATAATTAGAAAATGACTTAAAGTATATAATAATCCTATTTCTTGCAACAATTGTTATAAATAGGGGAGCTTGGCACCCCATTTTCATCCCACAACACACTAAATCCCGCCTAAACCACCCACACCCATACTAACTCTACTTTTAACCCACAAAACACTCACTTTTTATAGCATATCTTCCACACACATATATGTATCAATAAACCCTTCTTTTTTTATACATATATACCAATTAGCCTTCTATATATCTCCCTATTTCCTCAAACACGCTTAAAAAGGAGGGTACCAAGTCGATCTAGTCAATCCAAGTCTACAAACTTGATAAACTCCTTAGGTGAGTGCCTTTTACCATTCTTGCTGGCGCAATGAACTATATGCTATAAATATTATTCGTATGGCCTACCTTGTCTGATTTATGTTATCCGAATCTTTTGGAATTATATCTTACTCTCTACATTTCAACAAAATATTTTTTTGAATTATAAGTCCAGTTATACCCGAAAAGTATTTCATTTCTGATATTGTCAGTTATGTCTGTTTCAAAATGATTTGCTGACACCCTTGGGATATCATGTTTTAATTATGTTTTTATGTATCCCTGTTGTTGGAAACAAACTATTATTTTATTGAAAGTTTGTGAGCCATTCTATCTTAATATGATCTATTGATACCCTTGGGGATGCCCTTGGGAAGTTTGGGCCCCGGTACATGTGAGCGGGCTTTGTCGGGCCGAATGATCCGTCGATAGAACCTTCTTACGTGATACTATTCCGTTGGACCTGATTCCTACATACAGTTGGAGGTTAATTGTAGTAGGGATTGGCTCGGTGTATTGCACAGGCACGTGGTACACCTACCGTTTACCATTTACCGCTGTCAAGGTCGCTCCTTGACACAAAGGGGAGGCATAAGGATTTTATGATATGTTTATCTGTTTTGGGTAGTAATAAGGTTGGAGATTCCGTTCATGGCTCACCATCTGTCTTGTTCAAGTTTGCACAGACACGCCTTCTTATGATTCATTATTTTGTTGGTTTATGACTCTTATTTTCAATTTATATATCTGTATGTATATTTCCCGTCTCACTAAGTCATTTGGACTTACCACCCCAAGTTCTTTCTGTTCATTGCCTCAGTTTCAGGAAAATAGGTTGAGAGGACTCGGATAAGGCGATTGGAGCATTATCAATCATTAGCACATAGTTGTTTATCCTGTATAGTAGGCTGGCTTATTTAATAAAAATTGAAAAATCACTAGTTGAAGTGCTTGTACTTGGATAGTAATACCTTACAGTTCTATGTAAGTTAATTGTGTTTTTTGTTTTATCTCGATTTTATTGTTGGGAAGTACTAAATAAGTTGCAAGTATTGCGTACCGATTGGAAAAAAATTGGTACTCAGCAAGACCGTTGAAGTGAGCCCTACTCGTATAGGACGATCCTAGCGAGGGGGTGTCACACCCCATGAGCCGAGCGCGAGGAGCCCCAGCTCCTACGCCAGCCATGGAAATGGCCCCTATTGTTCAGCGAGTTAGCGGCTTTGAGACTTAGCTAAACCAGTTGTGCGACATGTAGGCTGCCATCCTTGAGCAACTTCGCCGACCACGATGCACATCCCCACAATCGCCGTCGTGACCTTATCCTTTTCTTTTTCTTTCATTTGAGTTGTTATTTTTCCCTTTCGCATTTGGTTGTTTGAACAATGCACTCTAGTCTAGAATCTTTTGACTGTGATATTTGATTCTGGCCTATATTGCTATGTCTAATTTTTTAATTTTTAATTTTTTATAAGTACAAGTTTTTATTATTTTTTCATATTTAAAGTCAGTTATTTTAATTAATTTAATCACTACAAGTGAATTGAAAGGATTTTTATTTAATTTTTGCAAGAAAATAGATTTTTTTTGGTTATGAGTATTTCTGTTAGCAGGCATGTAAAATTGGTTATTTTTGAATACTTATTAGCCACCGTATGAAGTTGGTCACTATAAATATAGATATATTTTCCCACCACATTAGTTGGTTGTTAATGATTAATTTGTAATGCTTTCAATTATAACTCAATATTTGGTTGTTAATTTGGTCACAAATGATAATCATTTACAACGACTATGAAAGTTTTTGCTAAAACCAAAACTTTGGTAACTATATTACTAACAATAACTTGCTACATAATAGTGACCATGTATAGCCACCAAATGTTGATTGGTGACAAAAGAATTTACATAATATAACTCTAGCAACCAAATAACATTTGGTCGCTAAATCTGTATATTTAGCAACCATTTTATTATTGTCATTGAACATTTGATTGCTAAAACCAGTTTTTCATGGACTGATATACATTTACGTATATTTATATGCAATTGAAATGAATCAGAAACTTAGTTAGTTAGTGGGTGAAGTCCTAAAACTTGATGGATTGAATATACAAACTATGAATACTTATCTATCTAACTCTAAAAGTAATCAAGAGAATGACTAATAACCATTCTAAATTTGGTAAATAATTTTCACTTAAGTAATTTAACTAATTAAATATAATTAAAGACATTATTAACTATAAGTATAACAATTGTAAAAACTAAATAAATTACAATTCACAGAAATTAAGTAATAAACTAAACAAATTATACAGTAGAAACAATATTGAGTAACATAATTATTCAATAAAACTGGGAACATAAACTAACTCATTAAACTTCCTAAAAGCAATACTTATATATGTCTTAACTAATTGAATTAGGACCAATGGTAATATTAGAGGGATTAAGCAAGTCTTAATGAGAAAGGGCAAAGGACAAATCGTACCTAATCGTAGAAAAAATGAATGCATTCGCCTAATTGCTACCAAGCTAAGCCATTTCTCTTTTCTTCCTTTTTGCTTTTTTTTTTTGTTCTTAAAGTGTATGTGTGTCCATCAATATATATGCAAGGTGGCACTTGCCAACAAAAGTTAGTGGCAAAGCTAGGGGAGGATTTATCTTTGCCAAAATCTAACCCCTCTCTCTCTCCTCCATTCCCCCTCATTTTGTTTTATTTTATTTTAATCCTTTTAAAAATTACAATGTAGTCTCTAGCCTTTTTATATTTTTTACTTGATCCAAAATTGAAATTAAACTTCCACCTCCAAGAGTTTTAATCACCATTTAGTTATATGCTTTCTTTTTCATAAAACAAAAAATTTAGATAATAACTACGCAAAAGAACAACCTTCAATATATTTCTTAAAATTGAATATATTGATAAAGTTACGGACTACAGTCCGATAACAATAAAGCTTCACGATTTATAAATTATTTTTTCCTAACTTGTATAACAGAAGAAAGCCAAATAAAGAAATATGCATATTTTTTAGCAAAATAGCAAAAAGATTAACGCAATTAAAACCTACAATTTTTCTCACAATTAATTTGCTCTTAGGTTCGGGATCTTATGAGGAAATTTTTGAAAAGAGTTTCAAACTATGATTGTCTACAACAAGAAACTTAAAATCAAATGTGTTTAATGTTAAGGCCAGGTATATCATCTTGGAACAGTAAAAAATCAACCTGCATATTATGTATAAAAGAGCGGTGTGTGGTGAAATGCTATGCATGAGATATAGCTATGTGAAAAGTCAAAAGAGAAAATTATGTGTTCAAGGGTAATTTTAAAAATGAAGTCTAGTACGGCAGTAAGGCACACATGGAACTTATATTGTAAAGAATATTAAAACATATAGAATATTTTTAACTTGAGTTTCACTCTTCTTCCCCCAACACCTCTAGAATTTTATATTGATACTGAAGCAAAATATAGATGTCGTTTTTGTTCAGCCAAATAAATTTATGATGCTAAATGAAATCATCTAAAGTGAAAAATTTAATTGTAGTTCGGGACGTGCAAACAATATTTCGAAATAATAATATATATAGAAACTTGATTGAACTTTTTTCCAAAGAAAAATTTTAAAATTTGTACAATGTATACCGATTAATTTCAAGAAAATTATGAATATCGATTGCCAACAAGGGAGTCGAAGAATAATCTTGTTCTAAAATAGTTCAAGGATTATATTAGTGTATCTTTTCGTTTAATATATGTTAATCATAAGTAGAATAATGTTTTTCTAAGTTTCAGGATAATTTTAGTGTTTGCACACAAAAAATAAATTTTTGTCCAAATTTGGAATGGGCTAAATTGGGCCATGCCAAACTCAAATAAGGGAAGGCCCAAGCCACTCCGACACAGAATAAGCCAGGCCAAGGCCAATATTTTGTTCATGGAGAGCCCATGGCCCAATCGGCCAAGGGTGGAAATAAAAAACGAAAATAAAACCAAGTCAAGATTAACCCTTACTTTTAGGGGTTGTTAGGATAGGAAATAACAAATGGCTAAATATAGGTATTATTATAACCAAAGTGCCTAAAATAATGGCCATGTGGGGTTGAATAGTTCAAACACTAGGTAGAATGACATAACTACTGTGATGACCCGATAATCCTTAATATTTAAATGATTGATTTAAAATCTTTTGCTTCTTTAAAATGTTATTATTACTTGTTGTTTTCAAATTTTCGTCTGCTTTTGCGATTAACTTACAATTTGAACGGTAAAGTGTTAATTTTCGATATTCGATTACTAGTCTTGGAAAATTCATCTATTACATACTTTTGAGTTTTCAAAACAATATAAATAAGTATTCTAGACTTTTATACATAGAGAAGATCAATTTTGAATAAATTACATGATTTTTCAAAATTTAGAAGAATTAGACATTCTAACACAATTTCTGAACTTTCTATGTCCTAAATCACAATTTTCAAAAGTATAACTAAAACATTTTTAATTTCTGAGAAATATACACATAATTTCAGATTTATAAACATTAAATTTCATAATTTTGGAATTTTTCTAAATTAATTATGAATCTTTCGGATTTTATGCCCAAATACCCTAATTTTATGCTCTAAAACCCTAATTTTTGGTTTTTACAAAAATAAATAAATACAAATTCGATTTTTTAATGAAATGAAGATATGGTTTCAGATTTTATAAGACGAGGACAATCAAAATCAGATTTTATCAGATTTTATTTGATTTTATTTGATTTTGTGTTAATATTTTATTAAAATATCCTACCCTAATACAAGATGAATTTCTTCTAGAAATTATACACTTGTGTGGTCTTCCATTCATCTAGATTCATGACTCATGTGTTAGGGTTACACCAAGGCTAGAAATAGAGGAGGGAGATTTGGCATTTAATTCTAAGCCTAGTTGTGAGATTTGCATTAAATGAAAAGATTTGCATTTATTAAACCTTGGTCCCCAAGTCTTGCCTTCTACCTTCATTCTCCACTATAAATAGGACCTCCCACACACTTCTCCACCCCCAAAAACGTCCACACACATACACACACTATACTCCCTCTAGTTTCTTCCACAAACACACATATCCCGCCTAAAAACACACCCCCACACTTACTCTACTCTCAACACCCAAAACACTTCCTATGTATAGCCTATCTTCCACCCACACATATGTACACGCAAGCCCTTCTATTTTCATCCATATATATCTAATAACCTTCTATATAGCCCTTCATAAACCCTCTTTTTTCTAAAAGCATTTGAAGGTAGAATTATTACCTTTCTCATAAGTAGTTTAGGCAACATGATCTTAGTTTATTTTCATAAGCAAGGCTTTAACTTGGGTTTACCCAAATAATGGTAAAATACCAAGTAATTGCCTAAGTTCACATTCTTAAGATTCTATGCCTTACATTATTTGCTGTGCATATTAATATCATGATAGTTGTTCTCATGTTGTTATGCTTTCATAAAGATATATGCATGAACATGATATGTTTATTTATGCTCTTTATGATCTATGTGTTATGAGAAATTATTTCTCAATTGTGTGTTGGGCCCAAAATACTGCGGAATGGATGTGGCTGAGTTCCGCCGGGACATTCTATTGGAGATGCCGATAATAAGTGTTCCAGCCCTCCATCTCCTAATCCCTCCTAATATGGACGGAGTGTTCCATATGAGAGTGGGTCGTAGGAATTCGGCATATACCCGGGATATGACCACTGGTGTGACTCGGTTGGGATTGGTGGAATCGTGGAGTGACTCGGTTGGATTAATTGATCGTGGTGGGAGTTATAAGGTATTACGTCATTATATGTGACAAACAGGGAGTATTATGTAATTTTACATGTTTATGTGCAATGTTCACACACCTGCACCTTATGTGATTGTGTAATAGTTCTACTCAACCGTTGTATTGACACGTTTTATGAACATTCTTTTAGGCAAGGATGTTATATCAGAGTGCGCAGCGGAAGACCATCAGGCATTACGACGTTTTACAATTACTCTTTTTTATTATTTTATAAAACGTAACATTTGTATTTTGGAAATATATTTATGTAAATTATTTATTGTCATAAAATAAAATGGTATTTTTCCGGGTCGTGACAACTACCATGGCAAGAATAAAAGAGGATCATCCATTTTCAATTGGTCTAGCTGAATAAGTCATCCAACTCCAAGAATAAAGGAAAAGGGTTGTACCCTGAGGCCTATGAAAGGGAGTCAGATTCATCATCAACAACAACAACACTTCAATCAAGAAGTCAACACTTCTTTGATTCTTTAGCACAAATGAACCAAGATTAGCTTAGTTTAGTAGATAGAAAATCGTTATGCCAGTGTTCATAGCCATGTTCATTTGGCTTGAGACGAGGTTATCAATGTGTCCGTGGGCATGATTTGAGATGAGATACCAATGCGCATGCACGAGAAGGTACAACCAAAGTCATCAATGCTTGTAGGGTAGTATAATTCACTACAAAAAAAAAAAAATACTTTTTTGTAACGAAAGATTTCGTTACAAGAAGTCTATTTTTTGTTACTATAACTTTTGCTAACAAATATTTTCATTACCAAAGTTCGTCCCATTAAGCCCGTTGCTAAAAGTTCTTGTAACGATTTTTTGTTTTCGTTACAAAAACAATGTTTTTGTAATGAATTATATTTTTTGTCATAAAAAGTTAGTCAGGACACAAAATCTAACACTAGACCTTGACCCGTGCGCGGACCTAGTTAGAATTTTTTTCCTTTGTCACTGGAGAAATTCAAACTCCCAACCTCATGTATAATTTGCCCATGGGTTGCCACTACACCAAGTGCTATTTTGTTGGTAATTTTGGTGTTCTTATTATTCTTATTTGTTTTCTACCTCCATTAATTAATTTTAATTCTTTTAATTAGTTAATTAATTATGTATTAATTAAATAAATTCAAATAATTATAAGAGCTTTGTTAGTAAAAACACGTACTATACTTGTGTAGTACTCGTACATAGGAATAATTAAAAAATACTTTTGTTTTTCATACGTATTCTGAACTTAATGAATAATATTCATAACTTTTAATATAACAAAGTTTAATATACCATATTCTGTATAATACTTGATAAAATAATATACCATATTATGTCAACATTTAATATACCATATTCTTTCAATGCATTCAAGTGTAGCCATCGTACGGAGTCATCAATGCATCTTTCTTGTAGTCAAAGTCCCTGGCAGCCTTTCAAAGCATTAAAGTCGTAGATATGGTCTATATTATCAATGCACTTTCTTATTGATAAAGTTTTTATTTTCCATAATGAGTAGCCATCGTCTTTTAATGCACCTTTACACTTTTAATTTTTAGACCCTTTTCGACCTGTTGAGTACCAAATTTTAAATCCTAAATTAAATTGTAGGCACGTAAAGCCTTAGGGGGTTGTGTTTGCCTATTTCAACACAATTATCTTTTAGATAGAAGTTTAAGGCGTAATTCATCAAAATCTAAACAAGGCTTCAACTTATGTGTTCTTCGTACACTAGCATGCCCTCATTGAAAAAAAAAAACTCAATTTGAAGTTGTTCTTATATCAAATTCAACAGTTTCAAATCTTGGGTGTCGTGGCTCTCAACTTTTTATGCAAATAGTTAGGAAAAACATGATAATGAAACAATACATTTATTGGGCAATTCGAAAATAAAAGAATGAAATGAGGAAGTCCAATATGCAATTGATGGAAAGCAAAATGTCTAAGTCTAGATTGATGGTTAAAATTGCCTGAAGTATTGGGAAAAACACCCATAGCACAACCAAAATATGGGCGGTTTGTGGGACTGTACTTAAAGTGTCAAGAAGGTTTTGTCTGCATATTGATTTAGGATGCACATTTTATTCCATTCTATTGTATATTTCCACTCTTTATTAAAAAATCACAAAAAGAAAATCGATATGGGACCCCATTTGCAGAGCCAAACCAAAAGTAAGCATGATGATACAGAAAGTGAGAATAAGGTGAACCCATACGTTTAGGCAATCGTCGACAGGTTTGAACAAAATCAAAGAGTACCTAAAGAGGCACAAAAAGCACATGCCTTATTGGCCAAAGCGGCCATCTATGGTGAGGATGCACTATACGCCAAGGAAAAGTGAATCATTGAATCTAACCATGGATTCGAGCAACTGATGGAGAAGTAATGGAAAGAAGAATAAGAGAGGGTCGAACTCATGGCCTCCATGCTAGAATCATTGTGAATGTTCGATCCACATTACAAAATGAACCTATACAGCGTGGTAGCAAAGATGTATAACATTCTACTGGTAAAGAGAACCTCCACATCGAAGTAAGTCCGAAAAACATCACAGGCTGAACCACGGCCAGAGTGACTAAATCTTGGAAGTATCCATCACCGTGCATTACAAAAAAATTGAATTATTGTGATGAAATTTTTCGTGGTAGAAAATCAAAATTTCATCCCAATAAGTTTTTGAGACGAAAAATTTTTGTTACAATTTAATCACAAAATCCCCTTCACATCAATTTAATGTGACGAAATATTATTTTTGTCACATAAGCTTATGTGACGAATATTTGCTCACATTAACTCATAATTTTGTCACATAAAAGTTTATTTACTCACAAAAGGGCGGTTGGGTGGTTAGTTTTAAGGTATATTTGTGACCAATAATTTGGTCACAATAGGAAGATTGTCCTCACAAAAAGGTTTTAACAATTGTTAGCAAACATTTCTCACATAATATTGTTTCATATAAAATATAAAATAATGTAATTTTATTTGTGAGGAATTTATGCCTCACAGATTTTATCTATTGTGACGAGTAACTTTTTTTCATTTAGCTTTTTTGTTTTCTAAAAATAATGAAATCATGATTATTTCCGTCATGAAATCCTTCATTTCATCAATTACAAAAAAAAAAATCATAGCTTAAAATTAGAATTAATTAGATTACCTAACCAACCATTCAAAGCAACAACAACAATTCCATAAAAAAAGACTCCATATATAAATACCAAAATCTCCAAAATCAAATATTTACATGGAAAATATGTTTAGTTGGCTGAGCAACACCACAAAATAATTACAAAAGCTCAAGTGCTCAGCATGTTTCCAACCATCAAAATAACAAAGGGATGAGTTATGTAATTACACATTTAATCAAGCGTGCATCTAAAAGCTTATCCCAAGATATTTCTGCCCAACCTTAATTAGCGCAATAATCATCTTCACTAATCAAAGTTGTTAACCAATATAAAGTTGTACCTCAAAATAAGTGACTAGCGAACAAAACGATCAAATACTCAACATGTTGCAACCCATCAAAATAACAAAAGCATGAGTTGTGTAGTTACATGTTAATCCAAAAGTGCATCCAAAAGCATATCCTTGCATGTTTTGACCCAACCTTAACCAGCACAATCATCATCTTCACTAGTCAAATCTGTTAACCAATATAGAAAAACAAGAATGACTCAATAAGGCAATAACATAGATTGGTAAGAACTAAAAAATTGTGAAAAGTATAAACTTTACGAATTTCTTTAACTACTAAAATTGAAAGTCTTACCTGAAAAACATTTGCAGAAAGGCCTGGAATCTTTTCTAGAAGTTTTTTCATCATTGACATTTGGATCTTCAAAGTATCAATCTTGTCTGAGTTTGTATTATTTTTTCTTCACATGCTTCCAAAGCTACCCTCTAAATCCCTAATGTTTTGCTTTGCTCCTCATAAGCTTTAGAAAGATCAACAATTTTTTCTTTGGCATTCTCTAATTCTGTTAGCTTTGCTTTTAAATCAGTACTGGCAACCGCATTATAAGAGATGCTCATACGAAGAACTTGAACACCATGTCCCATTCCCTTCACACATCCTGACCTATAGCCTAGCTTAGCTTTCACTATTTAAGCATCAGAAACTTGTTGTCCTTCATTAGCAGCTTGGTTTCTCATTTCAACCATATCTTCCTACAATAACACAAAAAAGGGAAATCATATTGCAAGCTAGGACAGTTTGATGTACAAATTGATTATAGAGTATCACTTGACAATTAGATTGATGACGGGAGAATCTTGCAACTAATTAGGTGGGGGGGGTTAACTATAATTATTTTGGCTCTAAAAAGGCACATAAACATGAAAAGGAACAAGCATGTAAAAGCTAATAATTCAAGTAGTAATAATTTTTTCAAAGTTCTATACCACTAGATTAATGTGTACAAAAAAAAAAAAAAAACAACTGCATTCCACTTTTCTTCATTTTTCATATTGCATCCTGCCAAAAAATTATAATTCAATACTAGAAATCAGGTAAAATTAGAGTTGAGTTTCTTAAATATATAGACTTCGCAAGTGGTATTACAAATTCACCTCCTTTTTTCTTGCTTACACGAGTAGTCTTGAAAAGTTCAATCTCACTTTTTTCTTCCTTCAATTGCAAACATCATGTGTTAAGGATAAATGAGCAATCCAACCTCTATTTTGAAATATTGTGTGTAATAACAAGAATATCTATACCATTTCCCTATAACGACAAAGCATAGGTATTCACCCCGATGTGTGGTTAAATGGCATTTTTGCATGATTTTCGGCATTAACACTTGATCTTTTCTGCATATATCAATAAAACAATAGTGTTATATAAATATGTGAGGAAAAGATTATTTTAGTTCACTACAAGTTCATGGTTAAGGATTTGACCTGGTACTCTGCATCCTCAATAAAGTCAAATGCAGCTTGCCACTTTACCATAGTTAGATCTTTCCTTGGACATACTTCCCTTGGATTGATGCTTTTCTTCATAAGTTTTTGATACTAAACATGCAATGTATGTCTCCACCTTGTATATGCCTTTTGAAACTTACCATCAATAATTTCTTGAACTCGATTAGTTAACCGATCCAAAATATCAACCCATTGCTGTAAAATAATTATATTTATCAGTACTTATAAACATAATTTCATGATATAGCTACCCAACTTTGATAAATAACCATTAAAAAATTAACTATTCACTTACATAAAGTCTAGCATTACAAAACTCTTTATTAGTGTCAGAAACTTCCTCCCAGCTAGAAACTCCATGAATTTCAGCACTTGTTCTTATAATTATACCAATTCCAGTAGTAAGATCGGTATCATACTCCATTGCAACCGTTTCTCCATGTAGAAATACAATTTTAAACTTCCCATGCTATTTTAAAACCATATAAAGGAATTATGTGAAATTAAGCCAAGCTAAGTTTTTTTTTTTTTTAAACTATATACTAGTTAACTTTTCAACAATATTAGTTACCTTGTTCACTTCTTTGTTAAGTTTATCACCCTTTGCAGGACCACGACCGAACTTTCTATTTTCCAATTCTAGTATTCACGAAGAATCATAAGTAAATCTATAGAAGAACATATCAAACATTTTATACATCTTTCTATTTATTTTAATGTACCTACCTAGACTTGTAACATTTTGATCACTAGAAGTTTGAAGTCCTTGGGTTGAACTTTCACCTATAGTTTCAACTCTTTGGTTTAAGTTTCCACTTGTAGTTTCAAGTTCATGAGAGAATAAATAAATTGCCTCAAAAACTATCCATGGGAAAAAAATGATGCAGATACCTAAAGCAGGAAATTCTTCATGCCTACTTGGTGAATTTCCAATTTCATTTGATGCAAAAGGTGAAGTAGGCACTTGATATTGCCCTGAGCTCCGTGTTTCTAGGAGCACGAGAATGCATAAATCAACTTTCTATTACTTTTCTTACTTTGCATATAATGTCTTAAGCATATGAACGAAGCTTCTCACCTAAATTTTTCATGTTCTGAGTAGCGGTCAGTCATGACTCCATTGTTGACGCTGAAGATAAGTTTCCATCTTTTGTAGCAGAAGTATTTGAAGCATTTCTCTTACTTCGCATAGGTTTAGCCCTTTTTAATCCACCAGCTACTCCTGGTCCTGACATCTAAAAATAAATTCAAAAATCAATTAACAAGTTCAATTTCTAGCTTCATGTTAGAGAATGTTAAAAACTGATCAATTATAAGTATTAATGTACTATTGGAGATGGTTAATCTATCCAAGTTCATGTAAAATAAAGATTATGCAAGATAAATTACATATGCAGATTCAAGAAGATAAGATTGGTTGAGCTAGATGTCATTATCTTCGTCTTCCCTATTATCTAAGTCCACAGAATCTTTGTTTTCACTAGTGCTCCCTTCAATCATAATCATCAAGATTGTCTTCAAATATGCTATCTTCCTCATACTCTATTTTGTCACAATCATCACCGTATTTTTCATTTTGATACTGCACAAATTGCTTGATATTACTGAAAGTGTGCCTCATTCACTTCTTCCGGATCTAAATCTTCCCTCACAAGACTGTTTGGAAACTCTTCATCACCTTCAATAACTTCTTGCACTCCAATAGATTCAAACTATTGTAATATAGTTCGAATATGAGTATCATTCGCATTGCCATCATCTGCTGCTGGAGGTTCCACCTCTGGAAGATCCCATAAATGTCTGTTGCATTCTTTGTACCAATTGCTAGTTTTTTCCCAACTTAGTATCATTGATGTAAAATACTTGCTATACTTGGATAGGTAGCACAAATGGATCATTCTTATACCATCGTGAGCTTACATTTATGCTTATGAATTGTTTATCAACTTGGAATGTATTTCTACTCCCCATGTTGAACCATTCACATTGAAACATACTATCTTACGATTACCGAGATAAGTCAACTCGACCACTCTACTTAAGAATCCAAAAAATTCAATTGTCCGATTTTTGTGCTTTCCTTCAACAACTAGTCCACTATTTTGTGTTGTACGACATGAATCACGGTGTCTAGTATGACAATGAACTTCATTCACCATACACCCAACATAACATCTTAACTCTAATTTGAAAGGACCATTTGCAAGAGCCTATATCTCATCATTTGCCTCAGCAACATTTTCAATGTGTAAGGAATTTATCTACAATTTTCACAGAAATTTAGTATATTTGGAAACAGAAGGAACAAAGTATGTAGGATAATCAACACAACTTGAAATCAATATCTGTAAATTCAAATCAATTGTTTACATGTTCTTTGAACCAATCTGGAAATTGTTTCATTAATTTGTCATCAATATCTAAATCATCAACTTCTTCTAACGTGATTCCAAGACCTTCAGCCTTGTATTTCCTGTATATGAGTAGAGTTGCACGTCATATTATTGACATTATATAAGCAAAATAGAAAATATTCCTCAAAATTAAGTGGTATGTAATGCAATCAATTACTTAACGTATTCTTAACTTTATTCACAATTACTAAAAATGAATTAATGAGCTTTCTGTAGCTAATCCTCTTCCAAGATACAGTCAGACTTGATGATCCCAAATGGATGTGTTCTCATAGAGAAAATGGATAATCCCTCGACTTCTCCATGTTGGACATCATCATAGTTCCTCCTTTGTCAATTAAATCGAGTTTCAATTCCATGAAGATACAATAACATAAAGGTCAAGCTTTCTTTCACAATGTATCCTTGTGCAATTGAACCTTCAAGGGAAGCTCTATTATGCATAAATCCTTTAAGAGTGCCCACATACCTATAATTTAGTGAAATCAATTAGATTGGATAGTAAGCGTTTATTTATGTATAGCATATAAATAAATAAAATTTAAATACTTTTGTTTACCTTTCAATTGGGTACATCCAACGAGACTGCACAGGCCCAGCAATCATAGCCTCTTGAGGTAAGTGAATAGCCAAATTTACCATGATAGTAAAGAATGCTAGTGGAAATATCTTCTCCAATTTACACAAAATTAGGGGTATATTCTTTTCCAATCTCTTTATATCCTCCACGTTCAAGCTCTTAGAGCATATCTCTCTGAAAATTCACCAAGCTCATATAAAGCATCAGTTACCTCCTTGCTTAAATAGCCACGGATTCCTGCAGGAATGAGCCGTTGAAGGAGAACATGGCAATCATGTGATTTCAAACCAGGTATCTTTTTGTCCCTTACACATCTTTTAATATTTATAGCATAACCATCAGGGAACTTTATTGATTTTAAAAATTCATAAAAGCCATTCTTTTCGCTAGAACATAGGGTATAACATGCAATTGGCTTTATAGGTTTGTTGTCACTAGCACTGTCTTTTCATGTGCAGCTCTTCTCTGATTCCCCAGTCACACAAATCTTCACGTGCATTTTCAGTATCTTTTGTTTTTCCTTTGATATCAAGCAATGTTCCCAATACGTTGTCGCATATGTTTTTTTCAATATGCATCACATCGAGGTTATGTCTAATCAATAATTTGTCCCAATAAGGTAACTCAAAAAAAGATGCTCTTCTTAACCCAATTAGCTTGATTATCGACACATCGCTTCCTTTTCAATTTAATGCTGGATGTTTTCCAGGTTTATCAAATCCATCAAACAAACAATTTACCCATTGTATAACATTACTTCCAGATAGCTCCCTAGGTTTTGGTCAATGTTCTTTTGCTCCATTGAAAGCATTCTTGTACTTGCACCAAGAATTATTTTTTGCTAAATAACAACGATGTCCAATATAACAAGTTTTTGACCTTATTCTTGTAGAGCGAGTTTGGTCAACACTACAAGGGCATGTCATATAACCACTAGTTACCCATCCTGAATAGAACCATAACCAAAAAAGCCACTGATAGTCCACAGAATAACAGCATGCATTTGAAATAATTCTTCACCTTGTGCATCATAAGTCTCCACACCAACATCCCACAATTCTTTTAGCTCATCAATCAAAGGTCTCAAATACACATCAATATCTTTCCCAGGACACTGTGGACCAAGTATAAGCAAGGACATCATTAGGTACTGCTCTTTCATATACTAATATGGTGGTAAGTTATAAGCCACAAGTATAATAGGTCATATGCTATATGAGTGGCCCTAAGTTTGAACATGAAGTAAAGCCATTAGTGGCTAACCCAAATTTGACATTTCTAGGATCTTGAGAAAGTGAGGATATTGCTCGTCAAAGTGCTTCCAAGCCTTAGAATCAGCCGGATGTCTCATATTTCCCACCTCATCAGGTCGTCTCTCTTTATGCCATCTTATATTTGAAGCAGTTTAATTAGAAATGAAAGGTCTTTGTAATCTTGGCTTCAAAGGGAAGTACCTCAAAATTTTGTAGGGGATTCGATTTCCCTTAACATTATCAATCTTCCATCTTGGGTCATCACAAATGGGGCATCGGTCTCTTTCTGCATTCTCTTTATAGAATAGCACACAATCATATTTACATGCATCAATTTATTCATACCCAAGTCCTATCTCCTCTAAAATTTTCAGAACTCCATGGATCGATGTTGGAAGATTATTTCCTTCAGGTAGTATAGTTAAAACTAAAGCAACATGTTAAAACTTTTATTGCTCCATTTATTCATCACTTTGACATGCAGCAGTTTAACAATCAAAGATAACAATGATTTCTTACAACCTGTGTACAATTCACATTTTGCATTTCTTAACATTTTACTAAAACTTTCTGTTTGGACCTCAAACTATTGCACTCCACCCAAGTCAGCCAACAATTCATTTAAATCCCCATCCAAAGTGGGTGACTGAACATTCATCACATTGTCAACAATTGGATCACATACATTATTTTCATTATCTCTGGCTGTAGGGACTGTCTCCCCGCGGAATATCCAATCGGGATAATACGAGAAACCATGAACATGCAAATCAAGTGTAACTTCCTCAAGGGTTTTGAATCTTGTATTGTTGCAAAAACGACATGGACAATGAATCAAGTTGTCAGGCCCATCACATCTTCTTTTGCAAAGTTAAGAAATGATTGAACCCCTTTAATATATGACTCAAAGAAGGTATTTCTTTCATTTGTCCAACTTTTATCCATGTCTGGTACCTATATACAAACATGCTATTGATACAAAAGATGTAACACGTGCATAAAGAAAGAATGAATGAAAGAAGAGGCTAGATGTAGAAAGCCCTTTAATCTTGTTTTACAAACAAAAATCCACTCAATAGATAGATAAGTTATTTCAAGAAAAAAGGAAAAAAAAAATACAAAAAATGACTTACTTTGGAAGTAAGACTACAAAAGAAATATGATCCCCTAGTCCTCTTCAGATACTCTTTTGATATTTATCCTATATAATAAAAAAAAAATCAAACATTTAAAAGTTAATGAGAAGAAAATTTATAGCATATGTATATCCTATTAGGAACATATCTATTTACTTCCCCTTCTGATACTCATGGAACACTTCATGGGTTGGTCATGCTTGACAAGCATCAAGTGTTGAATTTTAGGTTCAATAGAGGGGGTTAATGTAATTTGACAACAGCCCAGGTTTTTCATAAGGAAGACTACTAGTAATTTTTACATTTTCTGAGAAGGGGGGCTGCTGTAATCTTTTCATTTTTGGTACAAGAGGCTGCTGTTTTTTGCATCCCTTTTTTAGAGATAGTATTTAAGGAGCATAGTATATGTGTGGTGATTTATATTTGATATATGGCTTAGGCAATATGCATGGGGGATTCAGGAATCACTTTTGCATGGAATGTAGACATAATGATGACGATAGTGATTATTTTGTTTTGGTCATGCAAACAAATGGTGATGACAAGCTCCAAGTTCATTTTTTTATCCTATAAAGAACATGGTGTACACAATTTAGATCAGTGAACATCTATCAATCATACCCACATGGCACATCATGTGAGAAATAGAATAGAACGATTTAATTAAGGTGAATGTGTTGATTAGTGAGCTACTCTTAGACAAATGACCAACAACTTGGAAGAAAAATTGAGATGTAATTCTTTCATTGCACTTTACAATTGAGATACAACAAGAGTACATGGAGAAATATGAATACCATCTCATATTTTCCCTGAAGCTGTCAAGCATAAAGCCATGCTTTCTTTTAGCTAAAAATGAATACTATCTTATTATTTGCGAGAGAAAAACCAAGAGAATGTTTCTAAAATCTAAATCTCCAGGCCAAGAAAATCAAAGCCCCAAGAAATCACACAAAATATCTGATTCAAGACAATGAAGCACACAAGAGAAATTAATTAACACACTCTTGACTCTACCACCAAAAAAAAAAAGATAGATTCTTGCAAAGATGGCATCTCTAAGCCCCACAATCTGAAACTGAGTAGAACAAGCAAACCCCACATAATATCCCATAAGTGTTTCCAAGATTACTCTTTCGCTTCCTCTAAAAACCAAAATTTCTTCAAGAAATCAAGAAATTCCTTTTTAATACCCACATACAAAAATATATCTACATACCCATCATATTCACTTCCTATAAAGACCAAAATTTCTTCAATCAATCAAGAAATTTCCCTTTAATACCCACATACATAAACATATCTACACACCCATCATATGATTATTCGCACTAAACTTAAGAAAAATTGGATCTGGGGTTGCGAAATCAATGCCTGAAAAGAGTTGTTGGTAAAATAAATATGGAAGAAAAAGCTTAAGGAATAATCGTACTCTTTTTTGCTGTTTACCGTAATTTTCTCGAGAGAAATGGAGATGGAAGAGAGAAATATTTTTCGATGAAGGTGAAGTTTGTGTTTCAATGGGGAAGTAGAAAGCGGCTAAGACCCAAAGGCTACAATAACCCCACGGAGGCTTCCCCTTCATCCACGATTCACCGTTGATTTCTGAAAACCAATCTTCTAATCTCACGATTGAGAAGAAGTGTGTGTGTGTGTGTGTGTGTGTGTGTGTTTGTTCAGGGAATTTACGTTTTGGTGTGAATTCAAAGATGGTAAGAGTTGAATCGGAAGAGAGCGTAGTAGTACAGAATGGCAGGGATGATTAGAAGATTAACCATCATGCTTCTTTCAAGTAACAACAAAATGAAAGAGGAAGAAGATAACCCCCAGCAGATTTTGATCAATCAGTAATTAAAGACAAAGAAAATTAAAGTAGTGGTCAGTCAAAGAAAAAGTGTACTAATACGACGTAGTTTTGGTATGTTGGGTAAAATAAAAAGTTTATTGTCACTAATTAAATTTCTCATATAAAAATGTGAAAATAAATGGAGGGAAAATTCTTAGGGAATCCTGGTAAAATTTTCATTTGGTATTATGTGAGGAACATTTTTTTATCACAAAAATTTGTTAACTTATTGTGAGGAAAATTTCTTTTCTTTTGTGATCAAAATCATATTTCCTCACAATAACTACAAGCTATTGTGAGAAAAATAAAAATAGTTTGAAAAAGCACAACTTAATGTGACAAAATTATAATTCCTCACATTATAGTACTTTTATGTGATAAAATTAAATTTGGTCACAAATAATTTGTCACAAAAAATGCATTTTTTTTGTAGCGGTGGAAGATTTGGCCTTAATGTTAATACTAGTAAGAGAGTGGCGTTAGAATTCGGGAAGTACTCTTGGAAGGGGAAGGATCAGGCTCCAGGAGCCATTCCAACGAGCCTGCCATTCCTGACACAATGCCATATAGAATGCATAAAGGCCAACTAACCATGATTCAAAATGACAACACAATCATATCTCATAAAGAGATACTTGAAATGTGAAAACCCTGACCCTTTTATGAGACATGTTGTTGTTGTTATTATTATTATTATTATTATTATTAGTCAAATCCTATTGGGTTTAGGAGTATTGTGTTATTGGGCTAATCCTATTGAATTTAAAACTATAGGGAAAACCCTATTAAGTTTAGGAATCCTTCATGACTTATAAATCCTATAGTGTATCAAATTAGGATTTAGCATTGTATTAATTGGGCACTTAGGGTTATACACACAAACTAAATACACACACACACACACACACCAAGAGAGTGAGTAGAGGTGGGACCCGACAGCCTTGAGCATCGGTATTGAATTTCGGTGCAGTAATTCTTGCAAGTCCTTGTAGGTTCATTGTTGGTAAGCTTTTAACCAATCCTTTCATCATAACTTCATCTTTCAAAACCATTGAAGTATTGGGATTGAGCAATATTAGTTCACCATTTAAGATCCAATTTGCTCATGAATGTGCAAGTTTACATGGTCTCTTGCACGTGTATATTATATATATATATATATATAGATATTCATATAGATTTATGTAAAGTTTAGAGTTATATAAACATACTCTAGTGGACATATGGATATATATATATATATATATGTACATCCAGGAAAATCATGACAACATGTGTAGGGGTCTTGTAAGATCATACTACCTTTAGCAGCATATGATCTCAGGTTTATGCTATTCCTGGGTCTCTGTTGTTCTAGGCAACGATGAGGGCAACTAGTTGATTAAGCTTAATAATCCATGTATGTATTAACGCTTATATATGTATACACCTTTAGTATTTTTAGGTCATATATATTGACTCATAAGTCTATATTTATATTATTAGATTTCGATCAGTCACGACTAGAATTTGGTTGGTAAAGGCTCGTTATCATAGAGATTCAAATAGATTAAGGTAAGTGGTTTCTTTCTTCTATTTCTTTTATAAACATACGTTTTGTGAAACTTATATTTTTGTTCAAGTAAGCTATTTTCTTATATAACAAGTGGATTTGAGCATGCTATTTTTTGAAATTTCTTTATGTAAAGTTAAAAATTGTTTTGTGTTGTGCGATATGTGTACATATGATATGCTTTGAATACTTGGGATTCTATAGGAAGGAATGAGTTCCAAAATTTCCGACCGAGCTACGAGGTATAGTAGCAATTTTCAAACCCACTTAATGGGATTATAGTTAAGGCCCTCCTACGGGTAATAATAGTAGTGTCCGAACCTACTTAACAGGATCATATTTAGAGTAAATTACGACAAATCCCCCAACGTTTGACCTCGATTGAACTGCTCCCCCCAACTTTGCATTTGAGCGGAATCACCCCCCAACCTTTATAAGTTGTATGCCGATACCCCCTAAGCACTATTCTGGTGGAATCTATGGGAATATTCCATCCACCTTGTTGCACGTGCCTCCCAACGTTTGACCTCGATTGTACTTCACCCCCCAACTTTTGCGTTTGAGCGAAACTACCCCCAACCTTTATAAGTTGTGCGCCGATACCCCTTAAACACTATTCCGGTGGAATCTATGTAAATATTCTGTCCACCTTGTTGCACGTGCATTTTAAGTAAATTTGTGGTGCATTCTATCAAGTTTTGTGTGGGTAGATCTGTTTTAGTGTTTTGTGATTACAAGCGATTGTTGTAAGATGACTGGGTATATATCGTTCACACATGCGAGGATCAATCCAAGTGAAGAAATTGCAACCCCTTTGCAAATTTTCAATAAAATGAAGATGAGAAATCAATATTTCATACTCGAAAATTACTATAATTTTTGTATCTTCTGCCAGGATTAAGGTTCTTCCATAAAGTTTTTTCAGCGATTGGCCTCGTGTGCAATTGCACAATCCTTCCATTTTCTTGCGTTGCACACAATATTTTTCTCCTCCCAAAAATGACAGATTAGGGTTTGTAAATAAAGAAGAAAGAGGCAAATATAGTTGGTTTTTAGTGGGGTTCGAAAGTAATTGTTCATTCTATGCCCAACTAATAAAAGAAAATATCTATAATGCCCTTAAAAAAGTCACGCGGGTGGCTGTGCAACAAGGTGGACCGAAAATTTGCGTAGATTCTACCGAAATCGTGTTTAGGGGGTATCGGCGCACAAATAATAAAGGTTGGGAGGTGGTTCCACTCAAACGCAAAGGTTAGGGGGTGAAGTAGAATCGAGGTCAAATGTTGGGGGGCACGTGCAACAAGGTGGATGGAATATTCCTGTAGATTCCACCGGAATAGTATTTAGAGGTTATCGGCGTACAACTTATAAAGGTTGGGGGGTGATTCCGTTCAAATGCAAAGTTGGGGGGAGCAGTGCAATCGAGGTCAAACGTTGGGGGGTTTGTCGTAATTTACCCTTATAGTTAAAGCCCTCCCACATGTAATAATAGTAGCGTCTGAACTCATTTAACGGGTTTGTTGCTACGGCCCTTCTACAGGTAAAATAGTAGTGTCCGAACCAGCTTAACAGGGCTATAGTGAAGGCCATCCTGCGGGCAATAATAGTAGTGTTCGAGCATACCTTACGGGGTTATGGTTAGGGATTGAACTAGTTGGCAAATAGAATTTCCAAATATTCACCAGTATGAATATATAAATGAATATGTTTGATTCTACTTTGTTATCTATTCTGCAACTTGAAAGTGTAAAACCTTGATTTTGAAATTTGTCTGTTTTACAAGTATGATATTCATGTTATATGTGTATGTAACTTGCTCGAATCCGATAGAGGGTCAAGAAATCCCTTACTGGGCGGGTGCCCTCATACCACTAATAACTATTTTGTAGAGGATAGTACCAACGAAGGTGACGAGGGTCAATTTTGTGGTTGGGGATCCAATGGAAGTCTTCTTTGCCTAGAGAATTTAGTTAATATTATTAGTTACGTCATTTTCTTTTAAGACTTTGCTTTATGGAGACCATTGTAGCTTATTTTTCCATTATGTTTTGAATTAGATTGTAATAGCTAGAATTACTATCTTTTCTACTATGATGTGTCAGCTATGGTCTTTTCAATGAATATTTTATGATCTTTTAGTATGTTCTGATTTCGATGGCTTGATGTCTCTGAGTCCTTTGGGTTTAGGGGCATCACCGTGCCTTGTGTCGGATTCTGGACGTGATATGAATTTGTTGGGACAAGAGCTTGTCGGATTCAGCACAAGGGAGGTATGGCTGAAATGACATAAAATGAGGTTTCTTCATTTAGAAGCTATATAGTTACGATCTGATGACTGCAAAGAAACCTTGGAAGATTGTTGGCATCTAGATTTAGCCACTCAGAGTCCAGCCCCTATCGTGGATAAGCTTCAAAATTACAAGATGGCACTTCAAAATCTATTGCATAATCAGATTAGAAGTATTTGGAAGCGTATAATTGTTGTTGAGAAGGAAGTTACTTTGCTCCGCCAAGCAACACTCACTATAGAATTAAGGGCCTTGGAAGTCTTGATCTTGTGAGAACCTGAGGAACTGTTAGCCATGGAAGGGGCTTATTGGCATCAACAAAGTAAAACCCAATGGAGAAGAGATGGCGATAGGAATACCAAATTTTTCATGGTAAGGCGTTGGCTAGGTAGGAAACTAATTAAATTTCTCAACTGTTTCACTCAAATGGGATATTTCTCGCCTTGATGGTGTGCCACCAATTTTCTTCCAATCATGCTGGTATATTGTAGGGAATGGTGTTACTAATAATTTACTCAAGTTGCTTAATAATATAGACTCTGTTCTGAGTTTGAACTATACTCATATTGTGCTTATTCCAAGATGTAAGAATGCTGAGTTGATCACACAATTTTGATCTCTAATTTTATGCAATGTGTTGTATAATACAACTTCAAAAACAATCGCTAACCTGTTAAAACCTCTATTGGATGGACTTATCTCTCATACACAAATAACTTTTATCCTAGGTAGATTAATTACAGAGAATGTCCTAATTGCATAGGAAGTACATCATTATTTACAAACCAAGACTTGGGGTCAAGAAGGTCATGATGCCATTAAGCTTGGCATGAATAAAGCTTAAGACATAGTTGAATAGTGCTTCTTGGAACATATGTTGTTGAGAATGGGATTCCATGAATGCTTCGTTCACTTAATTATGTGTTGTGTTTCATCTATCTGCTACTCTTTTGTATTAAAAAGAAAGTGTTCACCTCTATTAAGGACAAAGTGTGGAAATGCATTTAGGGATGGAATGAGAAGTTATTACCAGGCAGGCAAGGAAATATTGATGAAATCTAGTTCAGGCTATCTTAGCCTATACTATGATTTACTTCAAGCTTTCGGATAATGTAATTGGGGAGATTGAGTCAATGCTGTCACACTACTGGTATAAAATGGCGATTTCCGAAGTAAAGTTGAGGGGGGTATGGGATCCGAAGCCTAAAAGCTTTCAATCGAGCACTATTAGCCAAAAAGGCATGGCGTCTTATCAGGAACCCCCAACTCTCTTATTAGTCACTTGTTAAAGGCTAAATATTTTCCTACCTCAAGCTTGCTAGAGGGATAGTTGGGCAGTTGTCCTTCTTATACGTAGCCGTATGTCTTTGATGCTAAGGCCATTGTTGAGGTAGGTTCACAGCATGTGCATATAGACTATCCATGGCTACCCTGCCCATGGAGTTTCCAGGCAATGATCCCTACTATCAATGATCATAGCTTAATCACGATCAACTTCTTATGTGTTGGTGGCATAGGTGATTGAAATGTCTCGCTTATCAACTCTACCTTTTGGCCGGAGGATGCATTCTCTCAATTCCATCAGGCAGTTCCTCAAACGTGGACACCATAGTGTGGCATTTCAACCTAGATAGCCTATTCTCAGTGACGCGGATCAAGGGAGCCCCAATGGTGTCAAGGTCGAAGCAAGAGACAACAAGAAGGATCCATTGGCTCTTCTTAGTGAGCCAATCACAAGGGCACGGGCTAAGGCCTTTGGGACAGCCATGAACTCATATGTACAAGACCAAGTTACACTTGAGTTGCAAGAGCATGAATTCACTAAGTACGCAATTGGGCTTGAAGGCACACCTAAGCTATTTCATATGCTTGAGGCGTGTTCTATTGATGAAGGGGCTGTCTAGCCTTGTTTAATTAAGCTTAAGCTTATTTGGGCTTTAATTATTTGTAATAGCTTGTGTTTGGGTTTTAAACACATGACTTGATAGACTTTAATAAGTCCTTGTAAGGATGGCGCATTGGGCTTCACTTAAAGCCCATTCGTTATGCGATTCGGCCTAATGGGTTTAGTTTAGGGTTTGGCTTTGTCTAAGGTATAAATACCTTCTTTAAACTTTTGGAAATCAGATTTCTTTGATTGAATAAGATTAAAAAACGTGATTCTCATGTTCTTCATGAAAACGTGTCTATGAACCCTAGCATAGGAATTGTGAGCTCTACAATCTCCATTGCAACAAGAATCTGATTTATGCTTCAAGAGTACTTGTAAATGTTGATCTTTTCTTGATTAAATCCTTTTAAATCTTCTTCTTGAGTACAAGGGGGTAGTGGGTTTGAAGGGTAGAATCTGTCTTGTTCTTTGCTTTATGCCGAATTGCCATAATCTTTGCATGAGTACATGTTTTTGATTAGGGCCGTCGTATCACTCAGTCTGAAGCGAATATTATGTGGTCTGGTACCTAGATAGGTGAGCGCTCCCAAGTGCTCATCAACCACCACCCACATCCACTAGGTGAAATATCTTGTGGAGTGCGATAGCACCTAACACGGAGAAAACGTTTGCTTGGAAAGCATGCAAGGCAACTATCCCCATGTCCTCTGATCTGATTAGGCAGTATTAACCTTTGGATAGGAGATGCAAGGTGTGTCAGGAAGAGAGAGCGAAGACAATATCCACGCCTTGTGGTCATGGCCCTTTGAGAGACAAGTCTAGTGTCTTTCTGACATTCAATGGTCGACGATTTTTAATATCTCTAGTGATGTTGAATCTTGGTTGCATGGTGTATTAGCAGAGCTAAATGGATAAAATATAGGTCGGTTCCTTACTGTTTGTTGGGCAATATGGTTCAATCAAAGTCTGGTCCTTATGGAAAATGTGAAAACCATGCCGATGGAGGTGTGCTCTTTTGATCTTAATCACCACGACGCCTTTCTTGTATCTCATTCTTCGGTGAGGTCATGTGTGAGACAAGTCATTTGCTCTCCCCTATAGTGGTTTTCGCCATCGGATAGCGCAAGTGAACTATCATGGTACGGTATTTATCGATAGCAACTAATTGGGGATTCGTATTATAGCACGCAACTCTAATGGTCAATGTGTTGCTTGGAAGGCAATCTCGATCCAACGCAAGGGCAAGGCACTCCAAGCAAAAATTCTTGCAGCGAAGCAAGCGGTGGATATGGTGATTTTACAAAGATGGCGATAAGTTATCTTTGAAGTCGATCCGGTCACGGTGACAACAATGTGGACGCTTAATGCCCTAGATCTGTCTGTTTTTGGCACAATCATAGATGATATCACGTTAACCAACATGGTTGGCGTGGTGGTTCAACACCTCGTCCCTTAAGCATGAGGTCAGGGGTTCGATCCCTACCCATGTGAATGGAGCAAACCATTTGGCCAGTCTCCTACCGCTTAGTGCGCTGACAGTAGGGACGGGGGATTAGTCCTCTGGCTGTCGGCCGGAGGGATACCCTGGGAAACCAAAAAAAAAAAAAGTAGATGATATCACATTAGCCGTTCACGTAATCCCAATGAATCAATTCTTGACAGTCTGTAGGCAGGCAACATGGTGTTGAAAATCTTAATAAATATGGATTCAAACATAATAATCCATAATACAAAATATAAAACACGATTACCGTGAATCGATTATGCACAAGACCACTAGCAAATAATCAAATAATGTTTTAATATGAATCACTAACCTTGATCTATTGGAGATGCAGATGAAAAGTGGAGCCTAAGGTTAGTGGTCTTCTAAACTAAGAAAAACGCCATCAGTTTTCTATTCTCTCTAAGATGGGGAAGAAAGAAGAAAACATTGTAATGATTCTAACTTAGGGACCACACCTTCATAGGCCTTATGTAGAACACTTTAATTATGGACCCATCAAACATAATTAAAGTGTGATTGGTCTTATACACATGTAAAAGGCCCATACCCAGTCTGATATTTCTATAAGCCCATTAAACTTAATTTCTTAACGGATCACATAGTTGGGTTCTTTTAATGGGATAATACACTATGTATGATATAATTAATATGAGAGACCACTAAAATAGAAAAAAATCCCAACAATCTTCCACTTGGTCCAAATATGTTTCAAAAAATTGTATAATAATAAAAAATTAAAAAATTGAGTCTATTTATGTAAAAACAAATTATACATTGGTTGATTGGGCAGGAAAAATAACACTACAAGAAAAAGGGGCTTTTGTGCCTGAAGTTTAGTGACGAACCAAATCGGTCACAACTAGTTACAAATTCGTGACCGATCAATGATAAAAAATTAGCTGATATCCATTGACGAAAGAGTGACCGATAGATGACCGATATTGTGACTAAAATGATTTTAGTCACTATGCTGTCACTACATCATGTGACGCGGATGCATTCAGTCACTAACCAGTCAGTAAAATTTCATGGAGATTTGGTGCTATATAATATCGGTCACGCCTTGATCATAAACTTGTATCGGTCATTAATCAGTTACTCTTAGTGACTGATCATTCGGTCACTAATTGTTGGGAGATGAGATCGATCACAAGGCCGTTACAAATCTGTAAAGTTTTAATCTGTCATTTTGTAGTCACATGTTGTGACCAATTATTGCGGTCACTACTCGGTCACTATCAAGCTGCAGTGACAAATCAATCACAAATTGGCCCAATTGTGTTTTGCCACTAATGGGTTACTACTTGTGACTGATATGAAGTCACAATTCCATCACAAAATCTATCAAGTATTAATCTGTCACTTTGCGGTCAAAGTTGGTGACTAATATTGTGGTCACTACTTGGTCACTATCGGGTTGCAGTCACAAATTTGTTCACATATCATTTATTACTAGCGGGTCACAAATTCGTTACAAATTTATTGCAGTCACTAATCAGTCACATATTTTCTAATACAATCCTACCAACATAATCACTTATTTGATTTTGGATAGATAGATAGATACTACTTTTTTACTTTGCATGCTATGGATACATATTTTAAATTTATTTATTAAAATTATTTTGTTAATATAATTTATTCTATCTATATATATATATAATATCTTATAATTAGTTGTAACCCTCACATATATGTATAATTATTTATTTAAAAATGTAATAGAGTTGACTTTTTGTTGTGGAGCCAAATCTTAGTATGATTAATAGGAGAAAAAAAGTGAGCATGTGGAGTGTCCCCCTCAAAGCTCACTCTTTCTGTCACGACCCGAAAAAATACCCTTTTATTTTATTAAAATATATTGGACTGAAACGCGCAACGGTAATATTTTCATAGTTGTATAAATAATATTTTTCACATAAAATTTGTACAAAATACAAGAGTTACAATTTTAAAAAGAATAGAAAAGTAACTATATTGTGTAAAAAGGCTTCCAAATGCTTCTGCTGCACCACTCTGATCCGCTATCTCATTTCTTTCTAAAAAATAGTCACATTAAGAAATAATCAACGCGACGGTTGAGTAGAAATTTCACTTAATCACATAAGGTGCTCGTGTGTATAATATGTGCACATTGTCATGTAATATTTCATATAATACTTTACCTTTGGATCACACTATCGTGATCGTAATTTCCTTATAACTCCCACACAATATTCACAATAATGACACCAATTCCAACCAATCTTGGTGTCCAACCAATCACACCGGTGGTCATATCTCGAGACTATGCCAATTTCCTACGACCCACAACCAATACATGGAACACTCCGTCCATGCAAGATGGGATTAGGACATGGATGGCGAGAACTGTTTTAAGACCGGCAAGCCCACTGCCGCCCGGCCGAACTCTAGCCCCATCCACACCGAAAACACATTTGGGCCCGGCATGCACAAATAAATATTTTCACATAAATATATTCTCACATAATTTCACATAAGGAACATACTTCCATACTTATAACTTTAAATATAAAAGCATACTAAAAGCATATTTTGGAATAATACACATACATGCTTTCATATTAATTCTATGAACATAAAATATAAATATAACTAGAAACATACTTTCTAATAACTTGTAGTAGCATAATGAAGCATAATATCATGATAATAAAATGATAAACTAGCACTAGAAATTAACTTATGTAATTAAGGAAATTCCTACCTTCAAATGTTTTTAGGGAAAACGAGGGTATATAAAGGGCTATATGGAAGGCTAATAGGTATATATGGATGAAAATAGAAGGATTTGTGTATATATATATATATATATATATGTGGGTGGAAGATAGACTATAAAAAGGAAGTGTTTTGGGTGTTGAGAGTAGAATAAATGTGGGGGTGTGTTTTTAGGCTGGATTTTGGATGAAAAATGGGGTTGGAGTTGAGGTCTATTTATAGAGGAAGAAGAGAAGAAATAACTAATATTATAACAAAATAAATAGATAACCAATCATTCTATATGGACATTTATATATACACATCACAATATGAATTACCTAGTATATATATATATATATATATTATGTATGTGGACATGTAGGTGTATATGTAGATATATAAGTCACCACTAATCTATATATGTGGATGTGTGTGTGTATATAAGTAGATATATAAATTACCACTAGTTGATATATGGACATATTTGTGTACATGTAGATGTATAAATTACCCCTAATATATATATGGATGTGTGTGTGTACATGTAGATAGATAAATCACCAAGTATATATATGTATTAGAGAAGATATTTTTGTAAAACAATTATAAAATATACTAAAAATCTAGACTTTATATTTTTTATTTAATTAAAATCCGAAAATTAGGTTTATAAATAATTAAATTTCAAATATTATGTTTATAAACAATTAAAATTTGAAAATTATACATATAAAGTCAGAAAATATATTGTTGTATTTATAAACTTCGAAAATTACATATTTTCATATAAGATCTGAAATTTAACATTGAAGTTACAAACATTGAATAATTTATTCAGAAAATTCAAAATAAAATAAATACATGTCTAAAATATTTATTATATTATTTTTGGAAAAGAATAATTATTAAACAAAATTTTCAAAAATAACAATCACAATTCAAAATTAATACTTTAAGGTCTAAGTTATAAAGTAATTTTAAAGAATAAAATTTGGAAATCCTAAAAATTTCAGGAATTAAAAGATTTTATATCAAATATTTTGCATGAAACGTAATATATAATAAATTTTAAAATAGTAGGAAGTACCGGGATATTACACTTTCAATTTTTTCTTTTTTAATTACAGAAAGGAATCTTTTTTTTGAAAGTGTAATAAAGGTGCATAAACATTGACAGTGTGTTAAGGGGCTAGTGTAGCCATTTGTATCGCATTTTTTCATTGTCTTGTATATAACATTTTGCAATAAATGTGTTGTTGTCTTGGTCTTATACGTCAATTAAAACTTAGTTTCATGAGGATTGGGAATTCTAAAATATATGGAAAAACAAATTCATGATTCTTATAAAATTCATATGCTTCTAGGAAAGTTATTTGTATTTCAATCTTATAACTGACTTTTATTTCAAGTAAAAGTCTTGGTATGATCAGTGATGATACTCATTAAAAATTCACCATTAATGAAGTTTAGGATACAATTTACATATCTAATTGTTGAAGGGCTTTTATACAATTCGTACGATGACTAGGGGATGGGGCTTTGGTGCTAGATTTAGAAGTATTGCTCAGGGACGACGAGGTGCATCGGGACAACATAGGTCTAGTGGTATAGAGGTTCCTCTTCCTGAGCTGGAGGTTGAGCTGGAGATGGCGATAGACCCTCCTGCAGAGATAGAAAATGGTGAGGACTCGGAGGTCCCCCTTGCTCAATTTCAGGTGGGAGATTCTAGCCAGGATCCAAGCACGTCCATATCGAGAGTGAGGGGAAGTAGCCATGGAGACCATGCTCCAAATGATCCTGAAACTCGACAATGGATCAAACCCTATGGTAATGGGTATGATAATATCTCATTCTTACTAGAATTTTGTTTATATAATAATTATTTGTTTGTCAATTAGTATTTTCATTTTTGTTTATTTTATAGATTCAATCCCCACATCACTTCTCGTAAAGTAGCAGAGATATTGAGACAACATTTTGGTAGATGGTCTACTTGGGATAAGGTTCCCCGAGAAGAGAAAGAATTACTTTATGGAAAATTCAAAGTGAGTTGTCACATATTAAATTACTTTATTTTGCTTAAAAATTGGAGTTATTAAAACTGATTAGTAAATTTTTTAATAATGAAATAGGAGTGGTATAGATGGTTGCCTGAATATGAGGTTGGCATAAGAAACTCATGGGAGCACTGCCACAATAATAATTTTAAAAATATCTTATATTGGTTTAGAAAGGCTACAAAAATTGGATCTGGTAGTGAAAATCCTAAGGATTGGAAAATTTTCAAACCAGCCTATATGTCTATAGAAGATTGGAATTCTTTATGTGACAATCGGTTTAGTGAACCTAATTATCAAGAAAAATGTATGAAGGCTAAGCAAAACCATTTGACAAAGAAAGATGGGTCTATTGGTAAGCACGCTGGGGGATCCATTTCATTTGAGGAGCTCAATGGAGAATGGTAAATACGCAACCTAAGTTTTTATGTCTTTATTTTAAATTAAGATTTTGTTTGATATGATACTTCTAACTTGGGTGTGCAGGAGGTTGAGAAAGGTTGTCCAATAAGTCAACTTGAACTTCATGATCGAGTTCATAGGAGGCAAACGGGAGAAGGTGATTATGTGAACAACAAGTCCAAGAAAGTTAAAGTAATATATGTTTATTTTCTTTTGAAGAAAACTAGATTGCAAAAATTGTAAGTAATTGATTTGGTATTATTACTTTAATCTTTTGCAGGAGATATATGTAGATAAATATGCTGAAAAACATGGTTGCTATCCTACTCCTGATGTTGAATTCGATACTAGATTGTGGGTTGAAGTATGTGGTGGTCCAAACAAGGGGAAGATATATGGGTTTGGGAATACCTTCCACGCCCGTGATATAGTTGGCGATTTTAATTCATTCCAAAATTGCCCATCTACATGTTTATTCCCAATTGATAAAGGTATGTTAGAAAGTGTTATGAAGAAGGTAATTGAAGAACAATTGACACAAGAAAGGGAACAAATGGCAAAAGAACGAGAGGCAGCAACTAATAGGGAGGTGTCCTTAATTGAGGAGTCACGAAAGATATTCGAAGAGTCAAAGAAGAGGGAGGAAGCTTTAATCGAAGAGTCAAGGAAGTTGCTCGAAGAGTCAAAGAAGAGAGAAGATGCTTTAATGGATTCTTTGTTGAAATTGATGGAAAAAATGGGAAATTCAGCATCAAGTGATGTTCACTCCAGTAATGGTGCTAGTGGTGCGAATATTAAGAAGAAAAATAGTTGCCACTTGACGTAATTTGTTATTTGAGACAAAGTGGGACACGCACTTCATAATTTTGTTGGGATTTGTTCTCTTGCACTTAATATTTTTTTTTTGTTGCTTGGAATTTGCATTTACTTTTTTTTTTGTTAGAACTGATTCATATGCTTACTATGATATTAGTTTTTTGAACATAACTTGTTTAATATTTAATTTATATATGCTACTTTTTACTCTCAAGTTATGAGAATGTGAATGGTGAATTAATGAAAAGGTAATGCTTTTTACTCATAAATTATGAAAATGTGAATATTTTTAAGGGGTTGGAAATTTATCAAATTAATGAAAAGGTAATTATGTGTAAGTATTTAGAGAGAAGGGATTAATCAAAGTAATATATATATATATATATGACTATGGGATTGTAAAACGGGTACTATACAAGTATAGTACCTGCACATACGAATAATTGAAAATACTTTCATTTTTTGTACATATTCTGAACTTAAGAAATAATATTCGTATTTTTGATATAACACGTTTACTTCACGTGTTATACATATTTCGTATAATACTTGACAAATAATACTTCATTTTACAAAAAAAATAATATATTTATTTTAAATTTATAATATATAAAAATTATTTATAGCTATAATATATCAAAATTAGTTATAAATATTAATTGAATACCATGTGAACAAAAAATTTGAAATATGTTAAGAAATAATAAGTATTATAAATTAATTATTGTATATAATTTATATTATGAGTATAAATTAAATAATTTAATGATAAATTTTAAATAATTTTTCATTAATTATTTAGATTAGATACATGATTTATGTGAAAATAATGCCAACATAAGATGTATTTTTATTCCCAAATATCATTTTAGCACCCATATGTTACTCGTACTTTCATTGATTCGTATATGTGTCTCTATAACTCTGTTGGCTAAAACAACTATTATACCTTTTTTTTATGGTAATGAAACACATACTATACTTGTATTAGTACCTGTATGTACGAATAATTGAAAAATACTTTAATTTTGTGTACATATTCTGAACTTAACAAATGATACTCGTACTTTTGATATAACACGTTTACTTCACCTATTATACATATTCCGTATAATACTTGACGAAGAATACTTCATTTTTTTAATATATTTTTTTAAAATTTATAATATATAAAAATTATAGCTATAATATATCAAAATTAATTACAAATATTAATTGAATACGACGTAAATAACAAATTTGAAATATGTTATAGAAATATTAAGTATGATAAATTAATTATTATATATTTTATATTATGATTATAAATTAAATAATTTAATGATAAATTTTAAATAATTTTTCATTAATTATTTAGATTAGATACATGATTTATGTGAAAATAATGCCAACATAAGATGTATTTTTATTCCCAAATATCATTTTAGCACCCATATGTTACTCGTATTTTCATTGATTCGTGTATGTGTCTCTATAACTCTGTTGGCTAAAACACGTATTATACCTTTTTTTATGGTAATGAAACACGTACTATACTTGTATTAGTACCTGTATGTACGAATAATTGAAAAATACTTTAATTTTTTTGTACATATTCTGTACCTTTTTAATTTTTTCGTACTTTCATTGATTCGTATATGTGTGTGTCTATTACTCTTATCTATATTTTGATCCCAAATAATTTTCATTAATTCTTAGTTTTCAATGTCAAATATATATATATACACGCATGCACTCACACCTATACATGTATATAGTATATTACTCGTCATGGGGCTTAAAAAACATTAAAAGTCACATTGAATATTTTATAACTAAAAAATAATTTAGTCCATTATTATAAAATAGCTATAACATTAGACAATAAAAATTTCATGTGAAACTTCAATAATACTTTTGAATAAAACAAGAAAAAATAGAAAAGAAATAAAAAAGTCAAGTCAAACTTTTCCACCTAAATACTCAAATTCTATTAGAACTCTAACACCCCTCTTTTTATCAAAATAAATAAATAAAATAAAAAAACTCCAAAGCCCCTCTGTTTCTCATTAGTGTCAATATCTAGGGATTTCAAGTTTACCCCAAATTCCTGCTTCACCAGACCACCATTGTGCGCGCTATTCAATCTTCTATGGCCGACTTTGCATCTTGACTCATAGTTCCTCTCTTATTTTGGATTATGGTAAGAGCTTATTGAATTTTTTTTAGGGCTAGATTTTCTCAAAATTTTTGTTGAGTTTTCGTTTCTTTTTCGTTTTGCCAGTGCTGGAGAAAATTACAGTGATTGTTGTACCCATCACTCTTGATAATTGAATTTCACCAGGACAACAAGGTAAAGTTTAAAAGAAACTTGAAGTCTTTGTTTGAAACTATGAATTTGGTTAAGAGTTACTTGTGTTAGATGAAGTGTTGGGTTTTTGTTTGAGAACTTGAGCAGAATTATATGCTTTGATTTCTAAAGTATTTGATTTATAAAATTATGGAAAATTGTTGGCATGCTTGGATTTCTAAAGTATTTGAAGTATTTTTTTTCTGAATACATGAGTTGAATTGTCCTAACTATGATAAAATCGATAGAATGGTTCTTTTAGATACTTCCAATTCCTATCAAGTTGGTAACAGAACTTTCATTACTTTGCCTAGCCTGGTACATATTTGCTGATGAAGTAGTCATAATTGTGGATGTACACATATGCATAATTTTGGTGTTCATGTCATGGTATGCAGCAAGTATAAAGCAAAATCATGAAGTCTAGTTGAGAATTTTCCTTTTCGTGATAAGATTTTTCCTATTTAATGATGAGAATTGTTCCCACTATAGATGATCATTGACGAAATTCTTTAATTGCTATATTATCATTACAAGGTCACTAGTGTTCTACTGCCATAGATCATTAATAGTCACTTTTAAAGTTATAGGAAATATACTTATGCAAGTTAGATAACTATGTATCAACTTTTTGATCTTAAATGTAAATAGTGAAAATGCTGAAATCATGTCTGCTAATCGCAGTTGGATGTGGCGCCGATTTGATGATAAAGGATACATGACTATTGAGTTTGAAGAAGGGGTTAAGGAGTTTTTAGATTTCGCTTACTCTCACGAGGAGGTTTTGGATTGTGGCAACATAAGGTGCCCTTGCTCTAAGTGTCGCAACATGGAATTTGAAAATCGGGATACCGTGCATTATCATCCTAAAAAACATGGATTTCAACAAGGTTACACTAAATGGGATGCACACGGTGAAATTAGAAGGGACACACGCCTTGAGGAATCTTCGACATCCAAGAATGACAAAAATATTGGGATGAGAACATTGGTCATGGATACTGTAGGACCTAATTTTGATTGGAGTTTTGATAAAGATGAGCATCGAGATGATAGTGAACAACCACCTAACCCAGATGCTCAAAAGTTCTTTGACTTATTAAAAGATGCTGAAGAACCACTATGGGAGGGATGCAAAAGTCATACAAGGCTTTCAGCGGTTACTCGGTTATTGAACATTAAGTCAGAGTTTAACTTATGTCATATGTGTTGCAATCGAATCATATCGACAATTAAAAGTATGATGCCAGAAGATGAGAAGTTGCCTAGCAATTTATATAGTACAAAGACGATGGTAGCAAAACTTGGGCTTGGTTATGAGAAGATTCACGTTTGTGTCAATAATTGTATGTTATACTACAAAGAAAATAAGGATAAACTAAAATGTGTTGTATGTGGACATGGTAGATACATGCCTAGAGTTGTTGATGCCCGAAAAACTGTACCATATAAAGTCTTGCACTGCTTACCACTAACTCCTGGACTTCAAAGGCTTTATATGTCAAGGGCTATAAGTAAAGAGATGACATGGCACTTGACAAATCAATGCGAAAGTGGGAGTATGGCAAACCCTGCACATGGTGAAGCATGGAAACATTTTGACCTTACACATCCAATATTTTCATCAAAACCACGTAATATTCATCTTGGATTGTGCACAGATGGATTCACCCCTTTTAACAATACTGGTACTCCTTATTCATGTTGGCCAATAATGATAGTTGTTTATAATCTTCCTCTGGGTATGTGCATGCAACGACCATATATATTCTTAAATATGGTTATTCCTGGCCCTAAATCACTTAGAAAAAAGTTAGATGTGTTTTTGCGCCCTCTAATTGATGAATTGAAGAAGTTATGGAATGAAGGTGTTCCAACTTATGATGCATATAGATGGCAAAATTTTCAAATGAGAGCTGGACTTTTGTGGACAATCCATGATTTTCCTATGTTTGGCATGGTGTCTTGTTGGAGTACTCATGGAATTCTATCCTACCCCCATTGTATGGAGCGTACAAAATCTTTTTGTCTAAAGAATGGACATAAGCAATCTTGGTTTGATAGTCATCACCAATTTTCGCCATGCCACCACCAATACAGAAGACAAAAGGATCAATTTTTGAAGAATACAGTTGAAAAAGGGCATCCCCCTCCACGTTTATCAAGTGAGGAAATCAAGGGACGTGTTTCACAATTTCCTCCTGATACATTTGATAAACATGGCAAGCTTAAAGATTTACCTGGTTTCGGAAAGGAGCATAATTGGGTGCGAAAAAGTATATTTTGGGAGTTATCTTATTGAGGCACAAATCTTATTCGACATAATTTGGATGTGATGCATATAGAGAAAAATGTGTTTGATAATATTTTTAATATGGTGTTAGATGTCAAAGGAAAATCAAAGGATAATGGAAATGCTCGAAAGGACTTGGAGATATATTGTAATTGCCCTGAGTTGCATTTGATTTATGATCGCAATGGAAATCCTTGGAAACCTAAAGCCTCTTATACATTAGGTCAAGAACAAGTGAAGGAAGTTTGTAAATGGGCAAAACAATTAAGATTTCCTGATGGCTATGCTTCCAATATAGCACGGTGTGTGAATGAGAGTGATTCTAAGTTTTATAGCATGAAAAGTCATGATTGTCATGTATTTATGCAGAGATTACTTCCAATTGCTTTCCGCGATTTGTTACCCAAATCAATATGGGAAGCAATATCAGAGCTCAGTGTCTTTTTTAGAGATTTATGCTCAACTGTAGTACATGTGCATCATATGGCTCAACTAGAGAAAAATATTGTTGACATTATTTGCAAGCTTGAGAAGATTTTCCTACCACCATTCTTTGATGTAATGGAACACCTTCCGATCCATTTAGCATATGAAACTAAGGTTGGTGGACCCATACAATATCGATGGATGTATCCATTTGAAAGGTATTTTATTATTATTATTGTTGTTGTTGTTGTTAAACATATTATAATTTGTGATCGACTCTACTATTAGATTTTTGCATCATCTGAAGCAAAATGTGAAAAATCGAGCTCGAGTTGAAGGTTCTATTGTTCAGGCATACATTGTTGAGGAAGTCTCTACATTTTGTTCGTTGTATTTTGAGCCTAGTGTACTAACAAAATTAACTCAAGCTCCAAGAAATGACGATAGGGGTGAGATAGAACCAAATGGGCGTCTTTCCATTTTTAACCACTCAGGATTACTGCTTGGGAGTCAAAAAAATGGTAGATTATTCAAAGATGATGATGAGTTAAAGGTTGCTCATAGATACATTCTAATGAATTGTACTGAGCTTATTCCTTATCTCACGTAAGTATTTTTGCTTAATAATTTTAAATAAATATGAAATATCTCATTTTTGTTTATTAGAGGTCTTATTTGGTAGTTGTTTTTTAGGCAATTTGACGAAGAGATGTTGAGAAAAAATCCATCTTTGACTGAAGAGGATTTAGGATGATTACATGATACGAAATTTTCAAAATGGTTAAAGAATTATGTAAGTTATATGTTTTATGTGTATGCACTTGTTTGAAATGTATGATGGTTATATTGACTTATAAAATTCATTAATAGGTGATGCATGCCAAAAATGAAGTTGATGATACTATTAAAAATATTGCTCAAGGTCCAAGCCGATGGGTTAAAACCTATAAAGGTTACTTCGTAAACGGATTTAAGTTCCACACACTACAGTATGGGTAGTATAGATCGACAATGAATAGCGGTGTGTGTGTACTTGGGAGCTCATGGAATGAGAATGTGTGACGACCCCCGTAATTCCTTTATATTTGTTATGATTTACCTATAAAGTATTCAATAGAAAATAAGCATAGTATTGGAAAACATAATATCGTGATGTACATCAAGTACAAAATTCCGAATACAAAAAAGCGTTTACAAATGTCATATGGCCGAAATCGGCAAAACAAACAAGTACGCAACGAAAAGTAATAGATCTCGGCCTAATAGAAGGCTTCAAGTGTTCTTCCTCCTCGACTTCATTTAAGCTACTGTCGGGCTCATCTAAAAAAATATCATATGAACACATAAGGTGCTCATGTGTGTGATTTGCACATAGGCACATATGGTTACTTTGCATATAAAAATGTAGGTTTTCATTTCAAACCTTTCTCGTCACCTACTAGTGACCTTATGACTACCCCGGCCGAAATTTACAACTAGCACATTTCTCCCGCCTGCCTTATCCTCCAATGGTTGTACCCCAGGTGTTACACCAAATTTTCCTACGACCCTCTCTCTTGAGTAGATCACTCCGTCTACCCAAGGGGGGATTAGGAGATGGAGGGAGGGAATGAGAACTCTTACAGCGGGCTACCCCATTGGTATGTCCCGGCGGAACTCACCCAAACCACTCCGATATATTTCGGGCCCGTTTAACAATCACAATTTATGCACATAGCATAATCTTGGAAGTCTTGCTTCCATATTTCAACATATGATTCCAACATCTTATAAAAGAATATCATCACTATGAAATAAAATGATAGAAAATAATATCTCATAAACTATTTAATATAGATATATACATATATCCAATACGAAATTTAAACTAAAATATAATCAAAATATAATAGTATGTATATATATATACATGTATCAAATATTTGTGTAAACTATAGAAAAATGTCATTCAAGACATAAATATATCTATATGTAGGTATGTATGATATATATATATATATATAAGTTTAAAAGATCCATTTGAAAATATAGACAACTATATATATAAGACATGCAGACATATTTTGGTAAACTAAGAATCGATTTTGATAAAGTACCCATATTTTGATAAAACTTTAATAAATCTATTTTTATGAAATAGTATATTTTGTCAAAACTAATATTTTCCGTAGAAACACATCATTTTATCAAACTAATTTATTTTTTATAAAAATAGTTTCAAAAATACTATATTGTCATAAAACTAATAATCGAGTATATTTCCATAAAACTATTATCACTTTATGAAACTATTATATTTGCAAAACTAACATAGATTTTGATAAAATTTTTACAAAATTAAATTTATATCATTATAAGCTTCTTTTTACCAAAATATATCTCCATGAAACCACTTTGAAATCATTAGATCTCAAGAAAATCCTCTTTAAACTAAACACATAATTTCAAGAAGCCTAACTCATGAAAAGAATATACATACCAAGCATATGATCACATAATTACGTAATAAGTTCACAAAAGGGCATGTTGATCACATAATAAAAGCAATAACCACATACTAAGCATAAACTAGATTAACTCCTATCATAATTACCCTTCTAGCATGAAAGTATTACTTAGCCTCAACAAGCAGGTATTCTTGAAATAACATGTATCATAGTAACTATAGCTAAGTTAATCATGAAATTACACTTTAGGGAAGCACTTAATAAAATAAATTAGCTACTAAACCAAGAGTGGGGAAGCAAGCTTGGCACGAACTTTTACTCAAGAGTAGGAAAGCATGCTTTTAGCAAGAACTTTTACTCAAAATATGACGACCCCGAAAATCCTTTATTATTATTATATTATTATTATTAGTATTATTCTTGTTAGTGGTTACATACATACATACATTGTTATTTACAAAACATACTAGGCTACATTACATAACATAAAGGTATATCCAACAAAGGAGACTATCGAATTGCTAGTTCTACGATATGTACATAGCAAAAGCAAAAACCACCAACTACAGGTACGCAGCGGAAATCCTACATCTTTCTTTCTAGTAAAATGCTTCAAAAGGTTCCTCCTCCTCATCATCATAAAGGCTAGCTTCGGAAGCATCTAAAGCATTATATAACACGAAATCAACATACGTTGAGTAGAAACATTTCTTTATACACATAAGGTGCTCGGGTGTCAAGTGCACATTTGTTACACATAGCACACATATAGTTTCACACTTTCTACCTTTTGTCACCTAACAGTGACCCTTATAACTACCCAGGCCGAAATAACAACCAACACATTTCTCCTGCCAGCCTTATCCTCCAATGGTCGTATCCCGGGCATACGCCTAGTATTGAACTACGATCCTCTCTCTTGAGTAGATCCCTCCGTCTACCCAATGGGGGATTAGGAGATGGAAGGGTTGTGAACTCTTCCGACTACTCAATAGTATGTCCTAGCGGAACACCCCCCAGACCATCCTAGCACATATAGGCCCATTCACAGAATTGCAATTTGTTCACACATGCACATAATCTTTGGAAGTTTATATTATAGTTTAGTAAAGTAAGCTCCACACTTATAAATAAAAGCTTTATATTTGCTTAATAAGCATATTTAGTTAGAAATGTTAAATATGCAAATAGCTAGTAGCAAAAATATGTAAATAGACAAAATATAAATATAAATATATAAATATAACTAGTATGAATATATAAATATAAAGATTAAAATATAACTAGTATAAATATATGAATATATAGATTAAAATATAACTAGTATAAATATATATAAATATATAGATTAAAATATAAGATATATAAATATATGAATACTACATATATATACCTATATAAAATATAGATAACTATATATAGATATGATAAGAATTATCTACATATACATATAAAACTAATAAAATGAATATAAGTATATATATACACATATACGTAACATATATATATATATAAGTAGTTTATAATAACCTATATCTATACGTACATATAACTACATATATAATTAGGCTATCATTAACATATAATGAAATTAGTTAAAAGCATATATAATGACACTTTAAATATATATATATATATATAATCCTCTAATCACTTACTAAACCTTGAATAGGTTTATATATATATGTAAGGACTAAAGTAGGCATAAATCTATAGTATAAAGTATAATAAAAGTTCTATTTATCAAATAATAGATATATGGAGCTTTCTTTACTAAGACTTTCAAGAACGACATAGGATATATATTCCCTTAATAGCTCAAATAAAGTATCATGGTCTCATACTACTTCATATAAAGCATAGACTCACATATTAGTTCAAATAAAGCATAAGAATTCCATATTATTGCAAAAAGGGCACAATAATCACATAGTATTTTCAATAAAGCATAATAAGCACATAGTACTCCAAATAAGTATATTAATCACATAATGTCTTCAAGATCATGCTCACAAGTCTATCCATCCTTCAACATCCTCCCAACAAGAGTTATAATAGGAAAAATTAACCATAAAGCTTTAAAGTAACATGAATATGGCAAAATAACTAAAATCCTCAACTTGGAGGCATGTTTGGCAAAAGCTCTCACTCTAGGCCATTCAAGCTTGATCTTTTACATTGCTTGGGCACAAGAGTATGGAAGCTTGCCTATTCTTCACAAGAAAGAAGAAGAAAACCTCTACTTAAGGCATAAAGAAGTGTTCCTACCTTAGTTTCGTCAAAGAAGTGTAGTAACTTGGAGAGAGTGTAGTGTTTGGAGGAAAAATGAAAGAGAGAGTGAGGGTGGCAGCAAGGGGCACGGTTTTGGGGCTGTAAAATGGCTGAAAAATGAGGATTGTGAGTGTGTAAGGTTTTGTGTATTGATTTTCTAAGTATTAGAGGCAAAGATCTACATATTATATTCATCTAAATACATCTTCCATATATTTATGCATGGTTGTATATACATACACCTCACTTTACTAACCACCATGTATATGTGTGTGGGTAGGTGTGTGTGTATATGTAGCTATGTATATCACCACTAATATATATTTATTTATGTATATGAGGCTAGGTTTCAAGAGTGTATTAGTAGAGATATTTTGATAAAATATAGAATAAAATCAACTAAAATCAAACAAATCCTATAAAATCTGAAAAATCTTATTTATTAAGTATTTTTTATTTTTTATTTCTCCACAAAATCGAAATTTGGGGTCGGAGAAGTGAAAAGACCAAAATACCCCTTGTTTTGCCCTTTTTTCGAAAATCGCCCAAAAATAGAAATAAATTTCTAAAAATTCAAAAATTAATTTTTGTAAGTCAAATAAAATCTAAAACATTTATTTATATTATTATTTTCATTTTTTTGATAATAATTAAGCATTTTAAAAATTAGATTTCAAATTAAGAACTTAAAGATAATATTTTTCGAAAACTACTAAAAATTCTTGGAAAACTAGGTAAAAGGTGAAAATAATCTATTAAATAATTTCTGGGAGTTTAGAAGGATTAAATGCATTAAAGTTTAAGAATATTTGGAATTTATAATATTTTCTAAAAATTTGTGCAGTAAATGCTCATTTGATCACAAATAAAAATCATATTTTTGAAGAATAATTTCTATAAAACAATAATTCAAAAAATAGTTCTATATTAAAAACAATGAGTCATCAAAATAATGGACACCCAATGTAAAATATTTAAAATAACACCTCTACTTGTGGGATTAAGCAAGGTTTCTACCTTTTCAAGAATGTTTGAGGGAAATAAAGGGATATGGGAGGCTAATAGGTATATATGGATGAAAATAGAAGGGTTTGTATATATATATAGGTGGGTGGAAGATAGGCTATAAATAGGAAGTGTTTTGGGTGTTAAAAGTAGAGTGAGAGTGGGGGTGTGTTTTTAGGTGGAATTTTGGGATGAAAATGGGGTTGGAGTTGGGATCTATTTATATTATAATAAAATAAATATATAAACCAGTCATTCTATATGATTATTTATATCCACACATCACTATATTAATAACCTAGTATATATATATATATTTATGTATGTGGATATGTAGGTGTATATGTAGATATATAAATCACCACTAGCCTATATATGTGGATGTGTGTGTGGATATATAGATATAGAAATCACCACTAGGTGATATATATATATTTATGTATGTGGATATGTAGGTGTATATGTAGATATATAAATCACCACTAGCCTATATATGTGGATGTGTGTGTGGATATATAGATATAGAAATCACCACTAGGTGATATATGGATGTGTGTGTGTATATGTAGGGATATAATTTACCACTAGGTGATATATAGATGTGTGTGTGTGTATAAGTAGTTATATACTTCACCACTAGGTTATATGTGTACATGTAAACAATTATATTACCACTAATATATATATATATATATGATGTGTGTGTGTGTGTGTAATATATATATATATATATGTATATATGTATGTACGTGTGTGTGTGTGTGTGTATAGAAGTAAATATAATATATATATAGACGTGTGTGTGTGTGTGTGTTTAAATATATATATGTATGGATATATGTGTGTGTATGCATGCATTATACATCACACTAATATGTAAAGCTATATATATATATATAGATGCATATATATTGTAAAATATATGTATGAGCTAATATAGATTCATCTTTGAAACTATAATTTTAGTAGGGAAAAGTAATTTTTTAAATATTTATAATAAAAGAAAATAGTTGGAAAGACTTAATGGTCTATGAAAATTATATATATATATATATATATAGTTGTAGAAGAGATAATTAAATTATAAATATTTTGGGTTTTCTATATATCTATTTTCGATTTTATAAAATTATTTTAGGAATGTGAAATAAATAAATAAATCTAGTAGATTCTAATTTGAAAACAAATAGTTCTATAATTTTTGAAAATAAAAAGAAAAAGTAAAATTAAATTTCATGATATGGAAATTATAATAAAAATAATAACAATATACTAAACTTGTGGGGAAAAATAAAGGGATAATGATTTTTCGAAAATAAATAAAAAATTCATAAGTTAAAAAATTTCACTAATAATGAAAAAATGATCATGATTTAAAATGCATGCGTGTACTACACATTATCCTAATGAGTGCATAAAATTCACACATTGAAAGTAATTATGACACACTTATAATTCAAATAATAAAATATTACCAGGTCGTTACAGAATGAGCTTGATTATTATGGGTTACTAGAAGAAGTGTTGGAGTTAGAATATTTTGGAATAGGAAACAAAGTTGTTCTATTTAAATGTCATTGGTATGACATTTCTGATATAGGACTTAGAGCCTATCCGAAGTTTGGACTTGTGAAAATTAATCATCAAAGAAAGCTCAACACAAATGACCCTTTTACACTAGCCCAACAAGCACAACAAGTGTATTATTCAGATTTTCCATCTACGAGTAGAGATAGACGTGATTGGCGAGCAGCATGCAAAATAAAAGCTAGGAGTAGAATGGATCTCCCCTCACTTGGAGTGCTAGATGAAGATAGCCATCCAATTCCAAAAGGACCTTTTCAAGAAGAGACGATGTTAGCACCCCATGGAATTGAAGTAACTAATGATCTTGATAAGTCAAACATGTTAGTGGATGATACTATGAATCCTGTAGAAGTAACTCTTGAAGAAATTCGAGATCAACCGTATAACGACCTCGGTAACCAAGCTCATAATAATTTACATTCAAAAGCAAGTAATAGAAAACATGCTTAAATATATATCATAATGTCAAGATAATACGTCAAGTTCAAGATGCCGGATGCAAGTGTACGTATACAACATCCATAAAGTTGACAATTGCAAAATAACAAATACGCAAAGGAAGATTCATAGCTCTCTATCTAATAAAAGGCTTCAAAATGTTCTTCTTCCTCGACCTCATTTAAGCTAGTCTCGAGCTCATCTAAAAAAAATATCATATGAACACAATCAACATATATAGTTGAGTAGAAATATTACCTAATCACATAAGGTGCTCATGTATGTGATTTGCACATAGACACATATCGTTATTTTGCACATAATTTTGTGGATTTTTCATTTCAAACCTTTCTCTTCACCTAACAGTGACCCTTATGACTCCCCCGACCGAATTTTACAACCAACACATTACTCCCGCCTGCCTTATCCTCCAATGATCGTACCATGGGTGTTACACCAAATTTTTTCTACGACCCTCTCTCTTGAGTAAATCTCTTCGTCTACCCAAGGGGGGATTAGGAGATGGAGGGAGTGAGAACTCTTAAAGCCGGCTACCCCATTGGTATGTCCCGGCGGAACTCACTCAAACCACTTCGATATATTTCGGGCCCGTTTTACATTCACAATTTATGCACATAGCATAATCTTGGAAGTCTTGCTTCCATATTTCAACATGTTATTCCAATATCTTAAAAGAATATCATTAATATAAAATGAAATTAATAGAAGAGAATATTTTAAACCAAAATCTAGTCAAAACATAATAATATGTAAATATATATATACATGGTCTCACATACATATATATATGTGTATATATTTGTTTATATATTTAGGCTAAACCTATCATTAAAATAGAAACTTAGACTAAACATAATAGAAGTTTAGATTAAAAACATAATTAAACCATAAATCTAAAATAACCATATAATTGCTTATAACTATACTTATATACATATACGTACATCATATATTTATATATATATATATAATATCACTAACTCCATAATTATATATATGTACGTATTATATATGATGTGGTCGGTTTTGGTTCATAGACACGTCACTCCGAGCAAAGGTAGGTTCCGAGTATGGACGTCTAGCCTGGTCCAATGTCCGAGTAGGTGAGTATGAAAGCTGGACGGGTCCTATTCTGCAAGGATGGAATACACGTGAAGCTAGCCGGAAGAGTCTCCGGCGAAGACCCTCCGATGCTCAAATCAGTATTCGAGTAAACAGTCGGAAGGTAATAATGGGCGTAAGGGTGGATTAAAAATATATATCCCCCCAATGAACAGTAACGTTAAACTATTTATAATAATCAGAAACGGGTGGGCCGGACTAGGATTAGACTGGCCCAGCCCTGCTATTAGTTATAGGAGTGTTCCTTGACACGCGCTGTGGGCGCGTCGGGTACGCCTGTTGCCGAAGACGGTTGTTAGGGTGATGTCTTCGAGGATGGGATGGGGGTCGTGACCCCGAGGAAACCAACAAGCCGAGGAGACATAATGAATTCTGACCGGAATCGGCCGACAAGACAGAATCTGGAGCCTGATTGGATTAGGCATGACGCGTGGCAACCCGAGATTGGCGGTTTGTGCTGAACTGGAGTCGACATGTTAGCTGAGTTGGTGCCCGCTTGGCCAAGGCAGATTCGGCCACATCATTAGTCCCCCCAGTTCTCGGGTTGACCGATTCGCACAGCACGGGCAGGCTGCGAACTATCCGAGGAGATATCGCTGGTGATTTCGTTCAGGCATCATCGATCAGGCGTTGGCGGTAATTTCAAAAATTGACCGGTGGGATGCGACCGTTGGTAATAATTACAGGCGTCCGTTGGACTTCCCGAGGAACGTTTTTACCATCCTATAAATAGGGGCTCCGGGCGCGGCCGCAGGCGCGCCACTTTAACATCGAGCTAAGACTTCGCACCGAGCATAGACTGAGAGCACCAAGCAAACGGGAAACACTTCGAGCAGGCAAATCCTTTTTCCGCCCAACCAAATTTAGGTACTTTCTCTTCCCCACCTTTCCGTTTTCGCTCTTCCTTTTTATTACTCTCGAACTAGTCTTAGGCAACCATAAGCCAGTCCCCGGGTAGCGCTGATAGCCAAAATAGAATGGTAGTCTCCCCAATCGGAGAGGGGTTGAGCGACATAAATCTGTCAATTTCTTTAGAGGCAGAAGCCTCTTTCGAAGGGGCATCGTCTCGATGCCCGGGCGAGGCGAGCACCAGCCGGCCCCGGGGGGCAGTAAGAGCCCGAGCAAAGTAGAAGAGATGAGGCTGCGAATGGCGGCGGAGAGCGGGAAGGCACTCCCTCCGATGGGCGACATGCCCGACGTACCGGTCCCCACGTGGAGGCCCGTTCCCGAGGAGGAGGGCCCCTCCGGTCAAGAGCCTCGCTAGGGAAGAAGGAAAGCTGTCGCGGCCAACCAAACGACAATGAGTTGGGAAACATTGTCGCGAACAACACCGAACAGGATATAGCGAAGGTGATGAACCACTATATCCGAGATACATTCGGTGTAATCTGGCCGAACAAGGAGGACTCCATCACGAATCCCCCCAAGGGGTGCCTTCCCATTCATTATGCGCACATCGAGAACGGGCTTTGGTTTTCTTGACAGCTCAAATAAAGTATCATGGTCTCATACTACTTCATATAAAGCATAGAAATCACATATTAGTTAAAATAAAGCATAAGAATTCCATATTATTGCAAAAAGGGCACAATAATCACATAGTATTTCCAATAAAGCATAGTAAGCACATAGTACTCCAAATAAACATATTAATCACATAATATCTTCAAGATCATGCTCACAAGTCTATCCATCCTTCAACTTTCTCCCAACAAGAGTTATAATACCAAAAATTAACCATAAAGCTTTAAAGTAACATGAGGATGGCAAAATAACTAAAACCCTCAACTTGGAGGCATGTTTGGCAAATGCTCTCACTCTAGGCCATTCAAGCTTGTTCTTTTGCATTGCTTGGGCACAAGAGTATGAAAGCTTGCCCAATCTTCTCAAGAAAAAGAAGAAAAATCCTCTACTGAAGGTATAAAGAAGTGTTCCTACCTTAGTTTCTTCAAAGAAGTGTAATAGTTTGGAGAAAGTGTAGTGTTTGGAGAAAAAATGAAAGAGAGTGTAAGAGAAGAGAGAGTGGACCGTTTGGGGCTGAAAAATGGCGGAAAAATGAGGATTTTGAGTGTGTAAGGCCTTGTGTATTGATCTTCCAAGTATTAGAGGCAAAGATCTACATATTATATTCATCTAAATATTTCTTCCATACATTTATACATAGTTGTAAATACATACACCTCACTTTACTAACCACCATGTATATGTATGTGGGTACGTGTGTGTGTATATGTAGCTATGTATATCACCACATATATGTATTTTGATAAAATATAGAATAAAATCAACTGAAATCAAACAAAACCTATAAAATCTGAAAACTCTTATTTATTAAGTATTTGTATTGTTTGTTTCTTAGCAAAACCGAAATTTGGGGTTGGAGAAGTGAAAAGACCAAAATACCCCTTGTTTTGCCCTTTTTTCAAAAATCACCCAAAAATAGAAATAAAATTCTAAAAATTCAAAAATTAATTTTTTAAGTCAAATATAATCAAAAATATTTATTTATATTATTAATTTCATTTTTGATAATAATTAAATATTTTAAAGAAATTAGATTTCAAATTAATAACTTAAAGACAATGTTTGTTCGAAAATTACTAAAAATTCTTGGAAAACTAGGTAGAAGTTGAAAATAATCTATTAAATAAATTTTGGGAATTTATAAAGATTAAATGTATAAAATTTAAGAATATTTTGAATTTATAATATTTTATAAAAATTTATGTAATAAATGCTCATTTGTTCGCAAATAAAAATCATATTTTTGAAGAATAATTTCTATAAAACAATACTCACAAAATAGTTCTAAAAGAAAATTATTCATCAAAATAATGGACACCCAATATATAATATAAAATATTTAAATAAAGGATTTTACTGGATCGTTACATATTTCGTTTATTTATATTGAATAATTTCCTTATTTGTTTCCAGGTTCACAATATATTACAATATTTATTTAGTTTTTGTCTTTTCCAGCCATGTTAAATTCATTTAAGTTGTATTAGATTCTTTTTTCATATTATATTTTGATGTAATTCTGCATCTAATTATTTATTTTGTCATTACTTTTTAGAGGATGACTGTTAGAGGCATTGGATCTAGTGGAAAATAAAGAAGTAGACCAAGATGAATTGTACCACCACACAATTTGTTGGGATTTATGTAAACAATTTGTTTTACTTTTATTTTCATACTTGTACAACATTTGTTTTTCTTTTTTTTACCTCGTTTTGTGTTGGGACTTGATTGATATGTGCAATGTGATATTGGATATTTTGGAGATAGGTAGTTTATAGATATATATTGTTTCATATTTTAATTAATTGTGTTATTTTATTTTTTTTTTAATTTTATTTTTTTTTAATTATGATTTTTAATGATAAATTTAGTGAATTGTAAGATAGGTAAGCAGTATTGCAAATTATGATTATTATGATTATTATTATTATTATTATTATTATTATTATTATAGTCACAAATTTATGACAATAATATTACATGGTTTTTGGGTCGCAAATTGAATGAATTGTGACTGAATTTTTGCAATCATTAAACCAAAACCCCATTTGGTGACTGAATAGTGTCATTAATTTCAGTCACTAAAGAGTGACCGAATTGTCACCATCGCAAATTTGGGAATTGTGACCGAATTGTTTGGTCTTTGACCCTAAAACCTATCTGTCACAAATTGGTGACCGAATAGTTTCGGTAATTTCGGTCATTATAGAGAGTGACCGACTTACCACCAAATTTGGATAAGACCAACAATTGGTCACGCATTTTAGTTAGTCGCAAATCGGTCACAAGTTGGTGACTGCACATTGGTAGCCGACTACTTGGTCACTAATTGTGACCGATAAACAATAAATTATCTCATCATCACCAACTAATTAATATGTGACTGGAATTTTAAAAATTATGACAGATGTTTCAGTCACTAAGTTGTGATTGGATATAGTGACTGGCAACTTGGTCATTAATTGTGACCAACTAATAATAAATTTTGTCATCAACGCCAGTTGAATTGTGACAAAAATTATAAGAGTCGTGACTGACGTTTCAGTCACTAATCTATGACTGATTAAAAATTCAGTCACAGACAAGATTTGTTACAAGGGTTTTTCCGACTTTCGCATTCAGTCACTAATCGCATTTTGTGACTCATTTTCCTTGTTCAGTGACCGAAAACTTGGTCACAAAAGCCCCTTTTTCTTGTAGTGTAATTGTTGTATTGATTCCAAAATCTTAATTTTCTTTTTCAATGTCGAGCTCTTGTACTATAATATCATAAATATACATATTGTTAGAGTTTTTTTTGACACTTATCCTGGTTGAATGACTATAAAATTATGAATAAGAATATAAATTTTGGAATGAATATTATAATGGTAGATTAATATGTTAAAAGAATAATAGGTATTTTGATCAATTTCTTCGTGGAAGAATAAAGATGGAGCCCCAATAATAATTTTCGGATTGTCAATATCAATTCCAAAATTAAAATCCTCACATCTTCCAATTAATCTTTTAGAAAGTAAGAAAGATAGGAAAATATTAAATTGATTAAATAGTTCATAATTTTTATTTTTATCCGTAATTAATCAAGGCCAAGAGACATTGAAAAACTACAAGATTAAACCAGACAACTTCAAAATGTTTCTCTAGTCTATTTCCTTTGTATGAATGTATGTATTATAGTATGAAGAAAAAAAGTGCATATTCTCTTATAGTAATTATGTATCTTGAATTAATCTAAAGTAATTTATTTATATAAGCGCCTTTATATTAGATATTCTAATATATGTTGTACTATAGAGAATCTCTGGCTTGCTTACAAATGTTATGAGTTAATTAATTTTGAAAATAAATTATTAATGCGTACTCTGTAACAAGGAATAGGTTGCAAATTGATGTAAATTATTATTTCGATTACAAAACTTTAATACAACTGAATTTATATGTTGATATATTAAATAAGAATTATGTTCAATGTAAAATAATATAACATTGTGATGCTACGTGAATGGGATAAATTTGGCTCCATACAGCACATATATATAACTAAAATTTAGGACTCCAAAGTTACATATTACTGTAGCCGTCACAACAAATAGTAGAGAATCTGAACTTGCCGAGTATGTATACTCACATAATACCCTAATTCATATTAACCTACTGCCACACTAATCTAATTATAGACAAATCAAAGAAGAAAAAGATAAAAGAAAAATAAGGGGTTGAATGCAAGTGGCAATCACATCGTTGGACCCAGCGCATCCGGATCCCCAGCAATAGCTTCCAAATTCTAGCTTAAAAATATCCTAATTACCCTCCCTTCCTCTCATTTCCAAACCACTTCCCCTCTCAATCTCAAACAAACCCCCCGATTCCATTTATTCCCCTCAAAACTCACAGATCCCATATTCTCCCCTCCAGCATTCCCTTTGTTTTTCCCAACAACTAAGATAAACAAATCAATCATGGCACCGCGTGAGGAGAATGTTTACATGGCAAAGCTTGCCGAGCAGGCAGAGCGATACGAGGAGATGGTAGAATACATGGAGAAGGTGTCCGCATCGCTACCCGAGAAAGAGGAGCTAACCGTAGAGGAGAGAAACCTGCTTTCAGTGGCCTACAAGAATGTGATTGGCGCACGACGTGCCTCGTGGAGAATTATTTCCTCCATAGAACAGAAAGAGGAGTCGAGGGGTAATGAGGACCACGTCACCACTATTAAGGAATATAGATCCAAGATTGAGTCCGAGCTCTCCAAAATATGCGACGGTATTCTCAAGTTGCTCGACTCGCGGCTAATCCCGTCTGCTTCTGCTGGAGATTCCAAAGTGTTTTATCTCAAGATGAAGGGTGATTACCATAGGTATTTGGCGGAGTTTAAAACCGGTGCCGAAAGAAAAGAGGCTGCAGAGAGCACCCTCACAGCGTACAAGGCTGCTCAGGTTCGGTTCTCTTTGGCCTTGTTTATTTCTGCTTCATCTCGTTATAAATGGACATTTTTTGACTTTTTTATTATTGTTGATGAAGATGAAATACCCATATTTTTCCAAATATTTTTAACTTTTACTCTAACGGGACATTGGGTTGGGCTTAAAGACCTCTAGGTGAAGTTATCAAATTTCTTATGTCTCACCAACTGACTTGATAAAAAAGTGCAGCTCTTATACTTTAGTGTCTGAACTTCCTACTTATGACATTTTTATTTTTTCCGATTTTCCTATATGTCTAACATATTCTCTTATTTATCATTGAATGTCAATCTGGCCTATTTGAAGTCTAAAGCTAATGGGTTTGGTCATGGTTATATATGAATTGGCTGGCCTGTCTATGAGTTGGCTTAACCCAACGTGCCACAACATATTCATGCTTTGCTCTTTGACGGAAAGATGTTGGACCTCAAATATGCAGTTACTCTATGAAATATTTTGAACAATTTTTTTTTACTTTCACTAATATAGTGACTTGATGCCATAACTTCAAATACAAATCTATATAGGATATGGCCGCGATTAATTGATGGGCAATTTTCATTATTTATGCAACTTATTAACAGAATATTTCATTCATTAGAGTTATTTTTGAAAGAAGGAATCAAAAAATAGATAGAAAGTTAGCGGGCAATGATAGTTGGACTTTGTAATACTGTAGCCCATTTTTTCATGCATAAGCCAGAAGGGAAATTCTAGCCTAGACCTGACTCGGTCATTATCAGTGTTAATCACATAGTAAGTGTTTTACACTTACCCTGTGAATGGTAGATAATTTAGGGAGAGTGACCAATCATTTAGCAAGTACAATACACTTACTATATGATTTGCTGGGTTCGACGAAATCAGGTTCGGGTAAAATGGAGCAACACCTATAATTATGGCATAAAATGGAGAAAGTATAACTTTAATATTCAAAAGCTTTTCCATTTTCTTATTCTTTACGTCAATCAGCTCTTGATTTTGGAATAATCCGAGCTTTCCTACAATTAGTTAATATGAGATTTCTTCTTTTTAATGTGGACATCAGTCATCTCCACAGGATTTCTTGTCAAGGGAACGATCATTATGACATGCAAATTTGGCTTTAATATATTACAATATAGGATCTTATTTCAAATGGTAATTTTACTCCAAATTTCGTATTATTTTGTGGGAATCATCAATACAACCATTTTTTAAATAATTGCACTAGTAACACTAAATCGTCCCTTTATTTGGAAAGTATTATATCATTGATGTAGCACTATTAACTCATATCCTTACATCATTATATATTTGGGTAGTCAACTAGATGGTCAAAATAACTTCTTAGTGAACACTTTACTCCAATTTGGAGGACTCGGTGAAGGATTACACGAATTGTGTGAAAGTGTAAGTAAAATATATAAATTAGAATAGTTTTAAGAGACTATATATGGATTTTATGAAAACGAGGATTTGTATCTCTGAAGTAAACCTCCCAATTATTGAGTTATTGGTTGCTAAAAGAAGTATATTTTGATAGGCATAATCTATTCACCAATTACAACAATGGTAGCCATTTCAACAATTATCATATAACATATGCAACACAAAATTTGACAAACTTACTAAAGAATTTCAAAAAATAGTTAACTTGAAAAACACAAATTTATTACATTGTCATCTCAAGATTGGATATTTATATTGATGGAATAATATTTTATTACCATACGATATTAAAAGAGAGGAACTATTATAAAAGTGCCATTTATTTTTCTTAGGTAAATTCGAAATTGGGCATATAATATATGGCATGAATTTCTTAACCTTTGAAACCCAAATAGCGCATATTTGGTACTAGTGACTCACTTTGGTTATATATTCTAGAATGGCTTTTGTTTATCAACTTCTGAACATTAACATTATGTTCGGTTCTAGGATTTTAGAAGGGAAAAGAAAAGAAAATATGAAGAAAAAGTATTTTTTAATGTTTGGTTACTGGGGAAAAAGAAAGGAAATGGCAAGGAAAGAAAAATAGAAAGAAAATATAACATAAATTGAGAAAAAAATATTTTCCTTCCAATTTGGTGAAAAAAATGAAGAAAAAACTTGTTTTCTAATCTTATGTTACTCTCTCTAGCACTCTCACTTTTCAAGGTCTCATCTCATTTATATTGCTCAAACTAATTGATTGTTTTGACATATTCAATCAAATCTTTTTTTTTTATGTAGTTAATTGATTGTTTGGAGTTTTTTTTTTGGTATGTTTTTACATTTTTCTTTAATTTACAATAATAACCAAATAAAATGGAAAACAATTCTCTAGAAAAATCATTTTCCTTCTTTTTTTTTTAACAACCAAACAATATAGAGAATTTTAAAATTCTTGTAGTTTCTTTTCCTTTCTTTAATATTTTCCTTTTCTCCTAAAATCTTAGAACCAAACAAAGCCTAAGTTTATTAGCATACGAACTTCAACAGAAAAAATAGGCCCCGACCCACTTTAATGCTCCAATTGATGTTCATTTAGGACAAGATAGGATATTAAGTTTGATTATACAGTTTCATCGTGATTATTCACTGAACATGAATATTCATTGATTTCTTTTTCCTAATTGCTTATGAAATGTGCATCTAAAACATAGTTATGAATGTTGCTTCTATCATCATACTAACTATTATCACCAGTCTCATGTCAAATTGATATGCGTCACATTATTCATTTACATTAATTTCTCGCTATAAGAAAGATGTCACTTAAAAGTTTCATTTGTTCTTCCATAAAGTTCATGTAGTAGAGAGACTATAACAAATATTGAAATCTCAACTTATGAATTGTTATAAATGAATATGTGTTTCTTATTATTTGCATGCGCAGGACATAGCAAATACGGAACTTGCCCCAACACACCCGATTCGACTTGGACTGGCTTTGAACTTTTCTGTTTTCTACTATGAGATTTTGAACTCTCCTGACCGTGCTTGTAATCTTGCAAAACAGGTAAATGTTTGGACATATTTCAGCTTTCTTTTCATAAAACCTCTCAATTGGAGCAGTTCAGAAAACTATTTTTCCCTAATTTGTAATCTTTAACATATTTGGAAGTAAAACTTGCTACTATTGGATCATATATTTTGTAACCAAAAAAAAAAATTGGATCATATATTTTGTTGCCAATCTGTATGTGTTTGGTTCTATAATGCTTCTCTATTCACTACTTTGTCTAGGCCTTCGATGAGGCGATTGCGGAATTGGATAAACTAGGCGAGGAGTCGTACAAAGATAGCACCTTAATCATGCAACTTCTTCGCGACAACCTCACTTTATGGACCTCAGATATGCAGGTATTAATTTGTTTATCAAAACTTGTCATTAGACTCCGATTCAACCTTCATTTACATTCTATTTAGCTTCAAGATATTGACACAGAAAAAAATTGTAGAACAATGGAAAACAAAATCGAAGAAATAATACAAAATCCCAACATGCATGTTTGGTTGCCTAAGAAAAATATTCAAAGAACAATGAGCTAGGAGGAACCTAGTCAACAAATACTTAATCCTTACCCTGCGCTTTTCTATCATTTTTCCAACTTTTTAGTGAGCTAAATGAACTTTCTCTACATGACATGATTTTTTTCTTTTTCCTTTGCTTTTGCAACATTTTACGTAGCAACCAACACTAGTTTTCTTGGCATTTTATATTCTTTTTTTTTTTTTCCCACAATGTTGACCAGGATTTTGATCTTCAACAGGAAGAAATTTCACCCTAATTGTTTTTCTTTTCATCACATTCACTCATTTTCTCTAATTAACATCCAGGATAGCTAGCTCTCACTTCTTACAATCACTATAAAACTGCAATTATTTTACTCTTGCCCGTTTCACTTTTATGTGTACTTTGATATAGGATGATGGAGCCGATGATATCAAAGAAGCTCCCAAAACCGAAGAAGGACAACAGTGAGGGTGCATGCCCAATTGAGCTACGCCTTTATTAGAAATTCTCTCTATTTTACCCCTTTTAAGCTTCCTTCACCTGGTATCTTTGGGTTTCTTCTAGGTGTTCACTTTATTGCAACTGAATTGTGCTCAATATTATCTCATGCAGCCCTAATTAATATGTTGAGTCGTTTTTATATCTAGATTTTCCCAACTATCATCTTTTCCAATAGGCTGCATCGGGGTCCTAAATACTTAGGTGAATCTGAAACATCTGTTCATATTTTTAAGGATTCATGAAATCTTCACTGTAATTTACTCTTACATTTTGATGTTGTGTTTTGGAATTGCACAACCTCAACTTACCTACAAATTTAAGTGATAGTCACTTCCCCTCTACAGTTTAACACTGGGGAAAATTACACTGACTACCCCTGAGGTTTGACTAATTTATGAAAAACCCCCTACTTTTTTCAAAAATTACCAAAACCCCCCTAAGGTTCTATCCATATTACAAACTTATTTCAATTTTCGAAAATATCCCTTCCCACTTTTTGGGTAATTTACACGAACCACCTCGAGATTAGGTTAATTTACGAGAAACCCCCTATTGTTTCAAAAATTACCAAAACCCCCTTAAGATTATACCAATATTACAACTAGCACCTACTTAGGTTGACTTATCAACAATATTAATTTTTTTTCCCTCTGTAATATTGTTATCATAAAATTTTCATGTAATAGATTTGAAAAAATATGTGATTACGTATTCAAATAAATATTCTAAATTCAATGTTATAAATATATGCTAAATATACGTAATATGTGCTGAATTTATATTTGAGAAAAATATAATTATATGCACCGTATATATCCATAATGTGAAATGAGAAATATAAACATTGATTGAAATAAAAATAAAAATTAAATAATGCACTTGAAAACTTTATTTAGCTTGAGGACTCTAACTCATTCCTCTTAAATTTACTCCGTATTAACGATAATATGACATACTTGATGTGTAGGTAGATACTTTTAATGCATTAAATTCAGAATACTTATTTGAATAAATAATCCCATTTTTTTTTTCAAATTTATTACATGAAAATTTTATGATAACAATATTACAGAGGGAAAAAAAAAAGAATTAATATTGTTGATAAGTCAACCTAAGTAGATGCTAGTTGTAATATTGGTATAACCTCGGGGGCTTTTTGGTAATTTTTGAAACCACTGGGGTTTTTTCATAAATTAACCTAATCTCAGGGTGGTCCGTGTAAATCACCCAAAAAGATGGAAGGGGTATTTTTGAAAATTAAAATAAGTTTGTAATATTGATATAACTTTAGGGAGTTTTTGGTATTTTTTAAAAAGTGGGGGAGTTTTCATAAATTAACCAAACCTCAGGGGTGGTCAATGTAATTCGTCCTTTAACACTGTTATGATTATTGGTTTAATTAATGATGTGTAGGGATGGCAATGGGTTCGGGTTAGACCCGAACCCGGGCTCATCCCTAATGGGGCATGTTTGAAGACTCCTAACTGAGTCCGGGGCAGGTCCCGGGTCTTCATTTTTTGAACCCGAACCCGTCCCGAACCCGGCCCGGTTAGTTATTTTTATATATTTTTATTTATTATTTTATGTAAATTTATATAATATACATCTATATTGCATATATAAAAGTATATATTATATAAATAGTTACTTAAAAAAATAAATATGATACTCTTGTATATAAAAATAATTATATAACATTAATAATTAAGGTATGATTTCAAAATATGTACAAATAAATATGTGATAATGATGTTTAATTTTTTAAAAATTAAAATATGTTCATAAAAATTTGTAAATAACTAGTGTTTTGGTAGTACTATTATTTTTTTTCATATTTATAAAGTTGTAATAATATTAATTTTCTTAAAAAAAATATTTTTTTAATTAATTTTAAAATATAAATCGGGTCTACCGGGTCCAATCCGGACCCGACAGGGTTCGCTTGGGTCCGGGCCCGGGTCCAAAATTTCCCTGAGGGGAACGGGTCCTAGATTTGGCCCAACCCGCTCCATACCCGCCAGATGTGAGATGTTAGATAAAACACTGAAAAGGAAATGCGATTGAACTATTGTTTTCTTGTGAACATTTTGTACGAAAATGTCTCAGCAGAAGCCATAGCTATGCATATGCAAATCAATCCACGGAGGATGGCATTATAAAATAGCCAAATGTCATATGTGTAAACCATATGGGAACCAATAACAAAAATTATTTATGTGTTTTAATTATGTATCAAAAAATAAAAATAAAAATTTAAAGAATTATATCAATACTAATAATTATTTGTATTGAAGTTTATCATAGCTATGAACTAAATAACATAATGAAACGTTTCAAATAACTTTTATGTATGAAACATCTCTTACATAATTTAAGAATATATACACGCATCTTAATTAATAACATAAATATCAAATAAGTTGTACATTTGTCGCACAACAATTCTTAAAGATTCATCTCTCACATGTACATTTATGAATCACTGTATTGTTCATTTGTGTATTTGTATTATCTTTCTCATCATAACTTTAAAAAGAACTTATATTATCTACTAGTAGATAAATTGTTATATATTTCTCATCCCACAATTGAGTACAATAAAAACTTTCAATTTTTACTCATCAAAGTCTCATCTCGCCTATGTAAACCATGACGTCACCTAGGGGAAAAACGGGGAAAAAGATTAGTTGCTGTAAGCCTCAATTTTCTATTGAGATTTTTCTAAGAATAAGGGGGAAAATAGGAAATAAGAGCAAACATCGCTCAAGTTTCAGATACCCAAGTACACCGGCACCGGCATCAAAGTTGTGCCAAAGACTTATTGTGCCATTAACTATGCAAAATAATAAGTTTTACATGAAATTCAAGGTCAAACAAAGACGTAACGGTAGGGTTGCGTGCCAGGAAAATTCTCAAAAATTGCATGCATTATCACAAATTTTCATGTTCAATGGAATAACATGTTTTTAAATAATTTTGGGGCTTAGAAGCCAAAAACGGAAAAATTCAACCGTATCAGTAGTTAGAAAAGTCAAAACTGTTGGCTTGTATAGTTCATAATGCAATTTGCCAAAAATCATTGACAAAATGATGAAAACTTCAAAAGTGAACGGTCAAATGGGCCAAAGGCCAATTTGATCGAGTCAAGTTGATATTGTTAACCTAGCGAAAGTCCCTTAGTTGAATTTTCTAGAAAAACTGCAATTACTCTCACTTGGACAAGATTTTGAACACAAATTTAGGCCACAAAGTTGTTTTTGTAGTAATTTAGATAAATAACAATTCTTGAAATTGCGGTCTAGAAAACTTGGATGGAACGACTCCCCACCCCCACTCCCTCTTTCTTCAAAATTAAAGAAGAAAGAAAAAAAAAAAGAAAAATAATAGCGGGGGTAGGGTGTGGGGGAGGGAGGACTGCGCTTAATTAATCGTCAAGCCCCTAACTTAATTTAGAAATCTTAGGCTTTGTTCGGTAGGTGTTATTATTCAATCTTTGCATAATCTAAATGAGTGAAATTATCCTAGATTAATTAGCTTTCTTTTTGATTATGTGCATGTTGTTCGGTTTTGAAGACATACTATATATTTTTTTTTAGGTTGGAAGTTAAAGTTGATGGTTGGTTCCCTACATTGCATTGTTACAAAGCACTAAAAAAAAAACAAGGCTTTTTATGTATTTTTTTGAGCACCTATTTTTCTTTTTTTTTAAATATTTTTTTGACTGAATTTCGGCTAAAATTCTGCCGAAAATTTAAAATATTAATTTCGGCAGAATTTTCGTTTTAAATCAACCGAAAAAAAAATAATATTTACTATGTTTTATTTTCAGTGTTTTATTTCTCCGAAAAATAAAAGTCTATTTATTTATTATTTTTCCCTGTTATAAACATAAATATGCGAAGACTCTAGTAACAATTATTTTATTTTTATTTTTTTTAAAAAATTGAGGTTATTTATTATTTCGGAGCATGTTTTCTTTTTCTTAAACAAAAATATTTTTTGGTGTACGTTTTGTTACATATATTTTATAAATAGTATTTATAAATATTTTTTTAATAAAATTATTTGGTAGAGATAATGAACTACTTCTATGTGCCATAATAGATATCGTTTAAATTAGTTATTGTACAATAATTGAGAAAATAGATTAATAACATTAATTATAGATTAATTTGTCTAAAATACCCATAGGAGTAATAAGTTACTGGAATATTTTAATTTTAAAAATTTACAAAAGATAAGTTTAAAAGCATTACGAAAAAGGCAAATGAATTTCCTCCTGGAATGTAAGAAAGGTATATTTTATGGGATAAACAAAATATTTCTAAAACTACATATTTTATAGAACGAATAAAGTAATCAAATTAAAAACCAATGATTAAGGGAATAGAGTATTATTGAATTACTAAATGGGTAATACTTTTTGAATATTTAAACATAAGGGATTAGCAAACTTTGCAAATTACTAAGTGGTTCGTTATGTTGCAAGATTCATATATATTATTTTATTTAAAATTTTTTTCAATGTATATTTTCCTTTTAAATATATATATATATATATATATATATTTCGGTGGATTTTCGGCGGGGCTTCGCCTAAAATTAATGTTTATATTTTTTTTAAAAAAAATTATTATTTTTCAGCGAAAATTCCTCCGAAACTTATTAATTCAATTTTCGGCGGAATTTCCGCCCAAAAATTTATATATTATTTAACTTTTTCTGTCACCGTTTATTTATATATTTTTTTAAAATTTTTGGTGGAATTTCGGTGGAACGGCCCAAAAAGAAGGTTCCATAAAACCTAGATAATTTCGCTCCCCTAACTGCATACAAGCAGAGAGAGCGCTAAAATACCAAAATGTGAACTCAACCTACTGCAATGGGTTCTAACAAAAGTCCTAGGCATTTCAAAGTCTGCTTACATAATGCCAACATCAAATTAAGTAATAGTAGACAACACAAACCTAACTATTAATAACAAAACACTTAGTTATTCATCTCTAATAGCATTTTACATCCAACCCCTTAAACCTAAAGCACAATCATGAAAACAATGTTGCCAAAGTAGACATTTGTGAACTGACAGCGTTTTCTTGATTTTCATTACCTTTGTTAAGAAGCATCGCAATTTCATCTTGTACAACAACTTTGTTGTCATTGTCGGGAAACAACTGCCGCATTAATGATATAGTCAATGGACACAACGCATGGTGCCGTTAACATAAGCCAAGCTCGCATCTGTTTCAGGATCGATTATTTGTCCTAGTCCATTCTAGAAAGAGGTACCAATTATGGATATTGTTGATTGGGCACGTAAGGATACGCCGTGTGCAAGGTCACGATGTGCATTTTCAGCTAGCTCAGCTGACGCCACACTATCATTGGTGTGAGGCCCCGAAACCTCGAGCTAATCATGCAACATCTATCGCATAACCATTTCTCCAAAACTTGTTAGCATAAAACGTAATGAAACCAAACATACATACTAATATTCCAAAAGAGAGGTTTACATAATTCGTTGATTACATGTCCACAAGCTTAACTTTCAAGTTTCTAGCATAACACGTATACATAACTAACTAAACGCCTCAAAGCATCCTCCCACATCTTCCTCGTACCTATCCTCTAGTGTCTCAAATCCGGTTAAAAACATAATAAACAAAACAACGTCAACATATACACATGTTGAGTAGAAATTCGCATAGACATGAGATGTTCATGTGAAATTGTATATTGTTAGAAAAACACATAAAACCATAGAAATTTCAGTTCTTGATAAAATCACATAAATTTTAGCTCACAAGAGCATCACATTCCAACACATTGTTACTGTTTTCCACCTCGAAGGGCGGCTACCTTATCTCACCGTGCCATAAATCAATTCCAACCGAAACTCCCATTTCAACCTAAACACACCGGTGGTCATATCCTACGTATATGCCGAAATCCTACGACCTACAACCAATACATGGAACACTCTGTCCATGCAAGATGGGAATGGGACATGGATGGCGAGAACTGTTTTAAGACCGGCAAGCCCATTGCTGTCTGGCTGAACTCTAGCCTCATCCATACTGAAAACACATCGGGCCCGTATACACATAATTCCAACGCAATTTCATCACAATACTAACTTTTTTCAGCTCAAATTCAGCACAAAGTACCAAAATTTCCAGTTTTGCAAAATCGACATGTACAACTTTGAACTGAAATTTCTAGCCTTCAAACTACTAAAATTCGAGCTTAAAACCTATTGAAATCCACACATATATTCCCAAGGTTGTAAAATAGACTTTTAGTTGATAAAATTTCGAATTTCCAGCTTAGGAGACCTAGAGTTTGCAGACTATGACGCGAAACGTTTTAGCGCACAACTTCTGAAATTTTTAGCTTTCATAACCAAAACTTTCAGCTTTGAAAAACCTGCAAATCCAGCTTATTTTACACTGAAATTTGCAGTTTTAAAACTAGGTTTTCAGTTGGGAATTTCTGAATTTTCCAGCCTTATAAAAATTGAATTTTTCAGCTTCAAAACAACATTTTCTGCATAAATAGTAATTTCCAGCATATGCACAACTTGAAATTTCAGCTTGGAAAACTTAAAATTCTAGCTTCTAACACATATATTAGATTCTAACAAGGTATAAAACATGATAACATAGCACAATTGCAACAATTTCAGCATGCTTATTCAAAAATTTAATCAAATATGCTCATAGAAACATCATATACACATATATAACCAACACATCTTGAAATCCCTTAGACCCAAGATGGAAACCAACTTGTGGTGACCTCCTAGGTCTTATAGGGGAGACAACATGCTTATAGATTGGTAGAAACCTAACTCTAGCTCATGCCATAGGCAAATTTCTACCTTGATGTCTTTCTTGCCTTGTAGGGGTTTGAAGTAAGGAAAGTGTTTGGACTTAGGAGATTGTTTGAAGGGTTAAAGGAGTGTAGGGAAAAGTGAAAGAAAACAAGTAGAAATGAAGAGGTAGTGGCCGATTCTTAGTGTGTGTGTGTGTGTGGTGATTTTTTTGTGTTTTTGCTAAGTAATATTACATAGAAGATAGAATTAAAATAGTATTAAGTCATTTTCCCATTTAATATCCTAATTGGCTAAGTATATGGTTTAACACAGCCTAAGTGTAACTCTACATTAACAAGAGCCAAGTATGTATTCTTGCATCTAGAATGTATTTTACAAGTGTATTAATACATTGTATCTAGCAACTTGGAGGATAAGACTCAATACACACCAAGTATTTAACATTTTCTAGTTTTTTCTCTTCAAAACCGTCCACCCTCTATTCTTCAACAAAAATGTAGATTTTTTTTCTTGTTTTATATATAATAATTCATATTAGGGAAGAAAATAATATCTAGGGGTAGAAAATATAATTTACCTATGCTTCAGGGGTTTTTCCAAAAGTTATAAAAGTTACAAGAAAATCTACTAAGTCTAAGTGTATACATATATATATGAACCGTGTATATGTATATCTATGTATCCATGTATTGTCTTGAGTTTTTATGATCTGTATGGTGATTAACTAAAACAAGAATGAACTCTAAACTTGTTCATATTGCACTTAAAACGAACATGTATCACAAAGTATGAAAATAATGAAAACTCATACATAGAAACATGTAAATTATACACATTTAGGTATATCTCTATATATATACATATAATCGAAAGGAGAATTCGGGTCCTTACAGTTGGAAATTTGGATGATTGGTGGCAATTATGCTATTGGGATGTACTTTGGCATACAAAAGATTACACATAATTCGTCCCAATTCGGTTCTCCAACGTACAGGTTACCGCTTGCTATGTTGTGGCCCTAACAACAAATATTTTTTTTCAAAGCAATTTCTGGGGAATAAAATTAGAATTTTCATCATTAAATAATTTAATAAAAATTGATTGTGAGCAATTAAGATTATCTGATTCATATGCAACTTACCACAATGATATAATCCCATTTTGTGGCATTGATCCTGATTCTATTCTAGTTTGGGTTGTACTTTACTTCAGCAAGTATTTTCGCCCACCCGAATGCTTTGTGGCGCTTTATGATGCGTTTGAAGAATTTTAGTCCATCTTTAATCTTGAAAACAATGCCAAATCTTCGAATAACTATCTCTAGAGCTATTTCAATAGTGGGAACATCACGAATGATCAACGAGGTTTCCCTCTGCGACACATACATGGCCAACTCTCCAATAGGCTCATCATCCATTGTAGCAATCCAAGGGTGCTCGTAGAACATTGGGGCTTGGTTCACCAACTTGTAGTTCGCCATTGTGTATGCGTGGCTAAGTTCCTTAGCATTTACAATAACACTTTCAGCAATAACAAGAAGAAAAATAGATGACAGGCAAAGTAATTTAATTTGTATGTATAAAAATTTCGAAGACATATTATACAAATACATCTCATCCCAAGTTAGTCCAATTGCAGTATTCAGAAGATGAATACTTGTAAGGAGATGGAGCTCACCAAATATATCTTTAAATAGATGAACGATGAGATTGCATTAACTGTTTATGCTTGGTAGTTCTTCATGTATTCCTGGGATGATGAGTATTGCATGCATGAACACGTCAAGATCTTTAAAGCAAAGGTTTTTCATATCAAATTTTAATGATTCATCAATAAAGGCAATCTGATCAACTCAGACCCAAGAAACTAGATGAAATCAACCAAAAAGATATGGGTTGCTGCTAAAATTTTGAAATCTTTACCTTATATGAGGCGAGGTGTTTACCTCATAACATATCTTTGCAATGAATAAGATATGTACATGAGATATTCACAAGTCCAATCTAAAGGTATCTCCAAGATTTTTTTTTCTTTTATAAAAATCTTAAATATGGACGCAGAAAAATAAATTAAAAAAAATTTCAAATATTACTAAAATGAACATATTCACACTATTGTCTGCTTACATTACCATGTGGCTTAATTAAGCAAACAATTATTATATTTTCATGAGAGTAACACAGAAGCTAATGAAACCTAGCTATAAATTTAGGTTGGAGTTGATACGAACTTTTCATTCATACCTTATACGTTCATGCCATGCCATATTCAATATCATTTAGCAAAACTGAAATCATCCCATCTTGTTCAAGTCAATTTAAAATGATAAAAAAATAGACCAGAATAACCAAACCGAGAAGAACAAAACTTTTGGGATAACAAATGGACACGGGAAGTGGAGCAGATGTTTGTTCAAGTACTCGGTGATGAATGTTTGCCAAGAAATTTCCAAACTGGATTTCCCAGCCAAGATGCCATTAGTTATGCAAGACGTGTGGTGAATGGTTTACATGGGAAGTCATTCAATCAGATGAATGTCCTTCGTCGTCTTAGGTTACTTTGTCAATTGAACAAAGCATTCAAAACTATATTGTCTCTGTCAAGGGTTGGATATGATCCATTGACAAACATGTATGACATTGCTCATCCAACCTATGAACGGGTTTTACAAGTTTATTTGTTGAAGTATGAGTTCATTTTTTCTCTAATATGGGATGTATTGTTTTAAACATTGATACTTTATTTGGGTTTTTTTTAATTGGGGTCGTATGACTCTTGTTTCATGCACATTGTATTATCAACAAAGGAATGGGCTTGTGCGTGCATATGAAATCAAGCCCTACCGAATGTGGAAAGATTTGAAATTGATCTATGGAGCATTGCCGACTAAAAATTTGAGGAAGAACAAACATTGGACGAAGTAAATTTGGCTTTGGCCAACCATCAGCTGCACCACTTATGAGTCTACCTTCAACAAACAATATTATCTTCGTGGGAGATGATGATGAGGATTGCAGTCGTGATTTTTGGGGATATGTGGTCGATGGTCACAATGATCCATGAACTCTGTCGGTAGACATCGAGCAGATTACCTGTACAACGAGCCAAACATATATTTTTGAAAATAATAGATTAACTTGGGGTTTAGAACTGTATCTTTGCCTGACGGACTTCTTTTTTTTTTTTACTTATTCTCTTTTTTATTTAGAGTTGTTTTTATGTAGAAGAAGTTTTTATTAATCTTGTAGTAATGTATGGTTATGTGGTCATGATTGATTATTTAGCTATCCACGTTGGACAAGTTTTTGAATGCATTCCGGTTAGTATATTGCAGCAGAAATTTCCAATATGGTCATGAACTAGTCAACATAGAGGACATGTGTAATGAATTTGTGGGGTCCTCTTGGAGTTTTCTAGCTCTTTCATTTTCATTTTAACATATAGTTCTATATATTATCTTTTCATAAATGGGTATACCCCAAGGTATTAACATATTGTTGACCAAGAAAGTGTGAATATAATGATAAAATATTTTATTCTTCCACGAAATTATCACTATGCCGACTAAAACGGCTAATAAAAATATGGTGAGCTTGGGAAAAAAAAATTGTGAAGCACAAATTTGTAAAAAAAAGAGAGACGTGAATATATAAGGCAAACATCTTAAAACTCACTATTTTCCATTAAAGATATATATATTGGGGAATCAAATCAACCGAAGTAACAAGTAGGTTTTTTCATATTAAAGCATGCATGACTCCTGAGAATATACAAGTACAACCATACATATGACGACCCCAAAAACCCTTTATTATTATTATATTATTATTATTAGTATTATTGTTATTATTATGATTATTATTATCATTAGTGTTTACATACATGCATAAATTGTTAATTACAAGACGTACTAGACTATATTACATAACATAAAGGTACATTGAATAAATGAGACTATCGACTTGCTAGTTCTAATGTATCTACATAGTAAATGCGAAAACCACAAAATACAAGTACGCAGCGGAAATCCTACACCTTCCTTCCTATTAAAATGCTTCAAAAGGTTCCTCCTTCTCATCGTCGTAAAGGCTAGCTTCGGAAGCATCTAAATCATTATGTAACACGGAATCAACATACATTGAGTAGAAACATTTCTTTATGCACATAAGGTGCTCGGGTGTCAAGTGCACATTAGTTACACATAGCACACATATAGTTTCACACTTTCAACCTTTTGTCACCTGAAAGTGACCCTTATAACTACCCGGGCCGAAATAACAACCAGCACATTTCTCCCGCTAGCCTTATCCTCCAATGGTCGTATCCCGGGCATACGCCTAGTATTGTCCTATGACCCTCTCTCTTGAGTAGATCCCTCCATCTACCCAAGGGGGGATTAGGAGATGGAAAAGGTGTGAACTCTCCCGACTACTCAATAGTATGTCCCGGTGGAACACTCCCCAGACCATTCCAGCAGATATGGGCCCATTCACAGAATTGCAATTTGTTCATACATGCACATAATCTTTAAAAGTTTATATTATAGTTTAGTAAAGTAAGCTCCACACTTATAAATGAAAGCTTTATATTTGCTTATTAAGCATATTTACTTAAAAATGTTAAATATGTAAATGGCTAGTAGCAAAAATATGTAAATAGACAAAATATAAATATAAATATATAAATATAACTAGTATGAATATATAAATATAAAGATTAAAATATAAATAGTATAAATATATATAAATATATAGATTAAAATATAAGATATATAAATATATGAATACTACATATATATACCTATATAAAGTATAGATAACTATATACATAGATATGATAAGAATTATCTACATATACATATAAAACTAATAAAATGAATATAAGTATATATATACATATACGTAACATATATATATCTACATATAATGAACTTAGTTAAATATATATATATATATAATTAACATATAATGAACTTAGTTAAATGAATATATGATAACACTTTAAATATTTATATATATATATATATATATATATACGTACATAGATGTATATGTTTATATATATGTAAAGTACTAAAGTAGGCATAAATCTATAGTATAAAGTAAAATAAAAGTTCTATTTATCAAATAATAGATATGTGGAACTTTCTTTACTAAGACTTTCAAGAACAATATAAGATATTCTCCTAATACCTCAACTAAGGCATAAAGGTTTCACAACACTTCAAATAAATCATAAACACACATAATAGTTCAAATAAATCATAAACGCACATAATACTTTCAATGAACCATAGAGCATAATAATCGCATATTACTTCACATAAAGCATATTAATCACATAATACTTACAATAAAGCATAATAATCACATATTACTTCAAATAAAGCATATTAATCACATAATATCTTCAAGATCATGCTCACAAGTCTAACCACCCTTCAACTTCCTCCCAACAAGAGTTATATTATGACAAATTAACCATAAAGCTTTAAAATAGCATGATAATAGCAAAAATAACTAAAATCCTCTACTTAAGGCAGAAAGAATGTTCCTACCTTGTGTTCTTTTAAGTAGTGTAGTGTTTTGAGCGAAAATGATAGTGTTTTGAGAGAAAATGAGAAAGTGAGGATGTGAGCAAGGGAGAGCACGGTTTTGGGGCTAAATGGGGCTGAAAAATAAGGATTGTGGGTGTATAAGGTCTTGTGTATTGATTTTCAAGTATTAGAGACAAATATCTATATATTATATTCATTTAAATACATCTACCATACAATTATACATGGTTGGTTATACATACACCTCAGTTTACTAACCACCATGCATATATATGTGGGTATAGGTGTGTGTATATGTAGCTATGTATATCACCAATAATATATATTTATATATGTGTATGAGGTTAGGTTTCAAGAGTGTACTAGTAGAGATATTTTGATAAAATATAGAATAAAATCAACTAAAATAAAAAAAAACCTATAAAATCTGAAAACTCTTATTTATTAAGTATTATTATTGTTTATGTCTCAGCAAAACCGAAATTTTGGGTTGGAGAAGTGAAAAGACCAAAATACCCCTTGTTTTGTCCCTTTTTCGAAAATCGCCCAAAAACAGAAATAAAATTCAAAAAAATCGAAAATTAATTTTTATAAGTCAAATAAAATCTAAAATATTTATTTATATTATTATTTTCATTTTTTGATAATAATTAATCATTTTAAAAATTAGATTTTAAATTAAGAACTTAAAGACAATATTTTTCGAAAACTACTAAAAATTCTTGGAAAACTAGGTAAAAGTTGAAAATAATTTATTAAATAAATTCTGGGAGTTTAGAAAGGGTAAATGTATAAATTTTAAGAATATTTGGAATTTATAATAGTTTCTAAAAATTTGTGCAGTAAATGCTCATTTGTTCACAAATAAAAATAATATTTTTGAAGAATAATTTCTAATAAAACAATAATTCACGAAATAGTTCTATATTAAAAAAATGATTCATCCAAATAATGGACACCCAATGTATAATATAAAATATTTATATAAAGGATTTTACCGGGTCATTACAATACACGTGTTCATCTTTTTTCAAAATTTACAACCATTGTGGTCCACAACGGATGTGTCATCTTTATCTTCATAAGTTCTAAATTGTAGTTTTCTATAAAAATTTTGAAAAAAAAATTCCACAAGCATAATAAACTTTTGTTACTTGTCATTTAAGCCTATTTCAGTGTTCAATTAATATTTAATTAGAATTGTAGAAAAATTATTGTAGTTAGAATTAAGGCCACTTATATATTCTAACAAATGTCTATGTTTATTTATACACCCCATAGCGTCATTATCCTATTAGGGAACAAGTTTCATTGTCTCCATATTTTTTTCTTGCATAAAGTGTTAACCTTTTCTATGGAATGGTAGATACTTCCATGGTCTAGTTGGGTAAGTTATTCACACCTGAAAAAATATTCTATTCTAATGGGTGGAGCAAGCAGATGGACGCACACTTTTGCAATATTTGGTGGAATATGCAGAACGAGGGTTCAAAGTAGAAGCTATGTTATTCATTGGTTTGTAGTAGATGTATCGAAGTGACCTTATGTCATGGTACTCTATTTCATATAGTAACTAAGGATGGAAGCTTGCTAGTTTCATACTTTGTCTGGTTAGTGGATAAGGAATATATGTGTTGCGCTGATGGTGTCATGTTTGTCTTGTATGTGTTTTCGAATTGTGTAATGTGATTTGAGTGCCCTTAGTCCCATTTGTTATAGTTATCGTTGTTTCTTTTGTCTCCAGTCATGTTCAGACAAAAAAAAAATTAAACCATAAATAGATTGAATTATGTTGGCCATTTGAGATCAACTGGGCATCCAATAGTACACAAAAATACGTAATCATTGTTTTGATCTCGTCCCATAGTTGAAATAAGGACATATTCCCCAAACCAATATGCAATCTGATTAAATGGATTATAACTTCGTAGCAAAGAGTTAGGCCATACAAAATATCAAAACCACAACAATCCATGTAAAAAAATATCAAGTCTTCAAAAGCTTTCAGATCTTCCAAAAGGATTTCAGTTTCATTGTTTCTTAATCTTACCCTCAAGTAGAAGTTGAATGAATATTGTTCGAGCTTTGGGAGGCATACCCTAGAAGGCCAACATATCAGATTGAATTGTTAACCAAATACGTATTGACCGATATCTGATCATCGAATGTGAGATCAGACAGGTCGGACACTACATCAAATATCTCAGTCTTGAGCTGGGTTCCTTTAGGGCTGTGTTCTACATCAAACAGTACTTCCTTTGTGCCCCCAATCCAGTTGTCCATCTATTCTCGAGCATCCAGTTTTGAATCATCTACCTTTCTTTTACTGGCAATAGATGTCGATGCCTTGCCCATTCTTTCTTTAGGGGGGCTTTCTGACATGGAAACCGTCTCAAATGGGGAAACTGGATCATTAGGAGAAGATGATCCTACATTTACTGCATCTAAGTCATTACTTTGTTAGTAGCCCGACTCATTTCCCATTGATTTTTTGATCAACTCGTTCATCACATCACCGAGATCGACTTGGTTTTCACTAATTGCTCTAATGTTGTTGAATGCCTTTAACTAGTGTTCATAGTATGGATGTGGTCGACCACGGAGCTTGTCTGCTTTTGAATTTATCTGTAATTTAAATAAGTACGTAGATATTTAATTTACAGATAACAAATGCATATACAAAAGACATTTACTCAATTGTAATTATCAATACAATTGTGCATTTATTAATCAGTACATGTCAATAGGCTTCCCAAGTTTTATCTTCAAAAATTATCATGAAAGTTTTGGAACACCAATATCCCCCCCCCCCGGGTGCAACAAAGCACACTTTGAATCATAATGACATGCCTTTTCCATACACTCAATTTAGATCTGATGTGTTTCTCATGTAGACCACAACACGAAAGCTTCTCATTCATTGTGCCCTCAAGCTTGTTCATATAACCACCTTGAAAGCCCCAACAAGATGGAAGCCTGGATGCTCAATTACTTCCAAACTATCGAGAAAAACTAGTTCTTCTTGAGGTGTTAAGAAGCAGCGACTCTAGCAACAGTCATGTGATAATCCCCTAAATTGATCCATCTCCTGCCAAATTCATATGATGTTAGATATTAGTTTATTTTACATTTCATATCAAATTGTAAAACAAATCAACAAAACATTACTAGTATTAAATGAAGAAGATCATTCTGATGCAACATCAAAATACAACCACAAAGCAATGAGGCAAAACAAAAAGAGATAATAATGAAACTAAGGGATGATTTAAAAAAATTGAATCTAAATTGACATAGTAATCATTCCCGTAAAGTACGAGTTCGAGATGTACTTAATTTAAAGGTTAGTCCACTAGGCACCGTACAAGAATGACATAAAAGATCAAATTTTTAACAGAATTATATGTTCTGTCAAATAGGTCCTCATCCACTAAAAATCCACAAATCTTGTGTCATTCTTAGTTCCCTTGTGCCTAGTATGCATAATTCCCCTAGCATCAAGTTGATCCTAGTTCATCAGGAAATGCCATCGATTGTACATATTGAGAGCTAACGTTTCTCTCCAGTTGTTCCAGAAATGGCTGCTCTCTATAGTTCCAATGTACTCCCGACTATCGCAATTTAGTTGCAAATCCTCTTCAGTTAATTCCTCTTCCATGGGGTTGACTTCCATCTCCGTCCACATGAAATTGCATAGCAATGCATAAGCTATAATTATCCTTCGTTATGTCTTTATTGGGTAAAAAGCTGGGCTACGTAAGATGACCATCTCTTCTTTAGTATCCCAAATGTCTTTTCAATAACATTTCTTGCTCTACTATGCTTCAAATTGAAGTATTTGTAATGATCTCGTGGTTACTGATTTCCAGACCTCCACTCATCAAGATGATACATAACCCCTCAACAAGGAGTTAGAAACCCTTCAACATTCATAAACCCGCAATCGCATCAGTAGTACTGACCTATAACATATTAAAGAATACATATGTTGTCACGACCCGAAAAATACCCTTCTTTTTATATAACAATAAAATACCTTTTCACAAAATAAGAGTACATAATTTTCATAAAATAGTACCTTCAAACCAACAAACATTAATATAATCAAGTACGAAATACACTTTTATTTTTATCAAAAAAATACATAACAAGAACAAGATTTAGTACAACATAGAAAAATTGTAAGTAATTCAAATTAATCAAAAGCTCCGTAATGCCTGGTGGTGCCTTCCTCTTAGTGGACTATAGCATTTTTGCCTAAAAAGACGTTCATAACATATGTCAATGCGATGGTTGAGTAGAAATTTCACTTAATTACACAAGGTGAAGTTGTGTGGGTTTTAGTGAACATAATAACATAATTTCACATAATGATCATGATTTTATACTTCAGGAGAGCATATACTTGATATAACAAGGTATGAACATAAACTAGAGCATATAAAGTGCAAGCATAGAACAACTAGACTTATGGAATTAAGCAAAATTCCTACCTTTTTAAACTATCTTTCTTGGCTAATATGTATATTTATAACTATATATGTAATGACCTGGTATTCCTTAATATTTAAATAATTGATATGAAATCTTACTCTTCTTGGAGATGTTTTTATTACTTGTTATTTTCACATTTTAGTTTGATTTTGAGATTAATGTACAATTTGAACGGTAAGTACTAATTTTCGAATTTTGATTTCCATTCTTGGAAAATTCATCTATTAAATACTCATTAGTTTTCAAAAATAATATAAATAAGTATTCTAGACATTTATGTATGGAGAAGATGCAATTTTTAATAAATTACATGATTTTCCAAATTTTAGACGAGTTTGACATTCGAACACAATTTTCGAACTTTCTATGTCCTAAATTGCAATTTTCAAAATATAACTAAAACATTTTTAAATTCTGGTAAATATACATATAATTTCAGACTTATAAAGATTAAATTTCATAATTTTGGAATTTTTCTAAATTAATTATGAATTTTCGGATTCTATGCCCTAAAACCCCTAAGAAATGAGTAAATTGTATTTTCTACCCCTAGATATTATTTCTTTCCATTTCTTTCCATAATTATATATATAATACAAGAAAATAACCTACATTTTCAGATTTAAAAGAGGGGTGGACGAATTTTGGGGGATTTTGGGAGACAAAATTGTTAAATGTTAAATACTTGGTGTATGTTAAGTCTTTCCCTCCAAGTTTGCTAGAGTTGCTAGATACAATGTATTTACACACTTGGCCAATACCTTCTAGATGCAAGAACACATGCTTGGCTCATGTTAAGGTAGAGTTCCACTTAAGCTTGTTAGACTCTATACTTGGCCAATTAGTGCATTAATTGGAAAATGACTTCATACTAATCTTCTATGTCTTCTACTTAGGAAAAAACACAAAAATCACCACACACACACCCCTAAAAATCCGGCCACTACCCCCTCCATTTCTTCTTGTTTCTTTCACTTTTTCCCTACACTCTTTCACCTCTTCAAACCATCTCCCAACCCCACACACTTTCCCTTCTTCAAATCCTACAAGACAAGAAAGACTATCAAGGTAGAAATTTGCCTATGGCATGAGCTAGGGTTAGGTTTTTATCAATATATTGGCATGTTATCTCCCCTATAAGACCTAGGAGGTCACCACAAGTTGGTTTCAATCTTGGGTCTAAGGGATTTCAAGATATGTTGGTTATATATGTGAATACGATGCTCATGATGTTTCTATGATCATGTTTGGTTAAATTCTTGAATAAGCATGTTGAAAGTTGTTGCAAATATGCTTGAATTCTTTGTTATCATGTTTTATACCTTGTTAGAGTCTTATATATGTGTTAGAAGCTAGAATTTTAAGAGTCCCAAGCTGAAAATTCAAGTTGTGCATATGCTGGAATTACTATTCATGCAGAAGATATTGTTTTGAAGCTGAAAAGTTTAGTTTTTACAAAGCTGAAAAATCCGAAAAATTCCCAAGTGAAAACCTGGTTTGTAAAATGTAAATTCAGTGTAGAATAAGCTGTAGAAACAGGTTTTTAAAAGATGGAAGTTTGGATTACAAAAGTTGAAAATTTCAGTGGTTGCGCGTTAAAACGTTTCGCGTCGCAGTCTGAAAATTCCAGATCTTGTAAGCTGGAAATTCAAACTTTTAACAACTAAAAGTCTATTTTACAACCTTGGGAATGTATATGTGAATTTCCAGTCTGTTGTAAATTGGAAAATTAGTAGTTTGAAAGCTAGAAATTTCAGTTCGAAGTGGTAAATGCCGATGTCGCAAAACTGTGATTTGGTGCTTTGTGTTAAATTTGAGCTGAACAGTTTGTATTGTGATGAATTTGTGATTCAAATGTATTGAAATTATGTGTATAAGGGCCCTATATGATTTCGGTGTGGATGGGGCTAGAGTTCGGCCGGGCGGCAATGGGCTTGCCGGTCTTAAAACAGTTCTCGCCATCCATGCCTATTCCCATCTTGCATGGACGGAGTGTTCCATGTATTGGTTGTGGGTCGTAGGAATTCGGGATATGCTCGAGATATGACCACCGGTGTGTTTGGTTGGGCACCAAGATTGGTTGGAATTGGTGCACATATTGTGATTGCATTACGGCATGGCGAGATAAGGTAGCCGCCCATCGAGGTGGAAAATGGTAACAATGTGTTGGATTGTGATGCTCTTGTGAGCTAAATTTATGTGATTTGATCAAAACTGAAATTTCTATGGTTTGATGTGTGGTTTTATGTGCTTTTATGACAATATGCAATTTCACACGATCACCTCATGTGTATGTAAATTTCTACTCAACATGTGTATATGTTGACGTTGCTTTCTATTATGATTTTAGCCGGATTTGAGACACAGGAAGATAGGAACGAGGAAGACTTAGGAGGGCGCTTCGAGGCTTTTAGTTAGTTATGTATGCGTTGTGCTAGAAACTTTGTGGTTTAGTTTGTATATATGTAATAAACGACGTTTGTAAACTCATCTTTTGGAATATAAGTACGTGTGTTTGGTTTCATTACGCTATAAAATAGCATGTTTTTGTGAGATGGTTATAAATAGATATTTTCATAATTAACTAGAGGTTTCAGGGCGTTACAATATATATATATATAGAAGGCTAATATGTATATACATATGTAAAAAGAAGGGTTTATATATTTACATATATGGATAGAAGATATGATATAAATATGGAGTGTTTTGTATGTTGAGAGCAAGGTGAGTATGGTTGTGTGTGTCTTAGGCGGGATATATTGTGTGTGGAAAATGAAGACAATGACCTCTTTTTATAGAGTTTAGGGCAAGAAATAGGATATTTATATTATAATGTAAATTTTACAATCTTCCGACTAAGGTTTAACATTAAATGTTATCTTTCTAACTAAGTATGTTCAATAAATGAGTTTACGCTTGATTGTGGATATAATTTATACACATGGTATCCTAAACCTTATAGGTTGTATCCTAAGTAAAGATATGTGTTAGTCAAGGTTAATGTGATGCTCACGAATGTTTCTTCTTTAAAAATCATCCATACAAGTAAAGAGAGCCTAAGCAAGATGTTTACACTTGTATCCTATCTTGTGTATTTTGAGGACATAAATGAAGTTCATGTTTTTGTCACAAATGCTGAGAACATTAATAGCTACATCGCCTTTTCGTGACATGTATCACACTTGATCTCTTAACCGCTCATGCACCTCTATGTACGTGTGTTCCATCTAGAGCTCCTAGGAAACCCTACAACATAAGGTCAAGTTGTATGATAATAGAAGAAACAGTTGAACAACATAGACATTTCAGTAAACAAATATAGACTGTTCAACAATAGGCTAGTATCTTGAATATTTTCCATGTGTCATTTGTTTTTGAGTCATCAATGGGTGAAGGATTATTGAGGAGGAGGTTGCCTATCTTTAGTACAACCTTAAGTGTTTCCTTGAAACATTTACTAATGGTGTCATTGGAATGCTTGAAATTAGTACGAATCACCCTCAACTTCCTGTGATGGGCTAAAATAGAGAAGAAAATCGCAATCTTCTCTCGAACCCTAACAAACTTTTCATTCATTAGTACACGATATTTTCTGACAGGTACATTAAATGACAGAACACAGATCGGTCTATTCGTAAATTATCTATGCGAGTTGTATCATTAAAGTCAACTAAATACTCAATATATTTTTTCTGATCAGGGATCTTTCCAATGACGTTGTAGGGTGCACGGGTTAGGCTATCACGTCGACTTTTCTTTTTGTTCTAGGATTGCTGTAGATAATTAAAAAGCCCAAACAAGACACCAGTGTTTTGCAGTAGAAACAAGTAAACCCATAACAAGAACATGAATTTTCTTCAATTTTCCATCCCGATTATACTTAGGAGTATGATCTCAATGCCTTTCTTTATGTGATGAACCTACATCCCAACGAAATCCGACTATCCCAGAAGAGAAAATGATACTTCAAAGCATGTCAAAAAACACATATCAAACACACAAACACACAAAACAAAAACAAATCAGAACAAGAATATAAAACAATAACAAGAAAATATAGTATAATAACAAAGAAAATATAGTACATGAACTCTTAGCCACAACTTAATTTTTCACATTTCACATTGGAATAGAAACCGATAGAACACCAATTACGCAAACAAAATTTTGCCTATCAACTCACAACAACATGTGTAGTTCAGGGGATTTTCGTGAATAGGAAAACAAATAGCAATACTTACAACAAAGATTGTTTGCACTGAATAACAGTAAAAGCTAAGTTCTATTTGCAATCTTCTTTCTTCTGCCGGCGAACACCTGCGGGTAAAACAACAAAAGTCTAGCATTAGAGCAGAAACTACGAATTTTCTAAATTTGGAATTTTTAATAAGAAAGATAAGTACAAGATAGAAAAAACTAATCAAGACCGAATTAAAGGAGTATTTTCAGTGATGGAATGTGGGTAGCGTCGCCATGCTTGAGAGAGGATTTTTAGATCTAGGGTTTTTGAAGTAAGAGCCGTCCAAGAAGTGACTTCTATGTTGCAAGGAGGGGCCAAAATTGCAAGAGGCAAACACTTTATGATGGGTAAAAATGAAATTAACATTTTTGAAAGAGGATATTATGGTATTTCCACTTTCACCAAGACGAATCTCAAATAAAAAGATTGTGAATCACACATCCCCCTGTGATTCAATCTTAGCAAAACAAGAGCATTAATTTCGGGTCGACTATGACAATAAAAGAACCTAACAAAATTAATATTATTAACAACCACGTGGATATATTGGATTGAGCACCCCTATCCTGGCTTTTCTATGACACCGAACAAAGCCTTGTTTGCTTTTTCAGCATTTTTTATTTTCCGTACTAGTCTATTTTGTATTTTATGTACTATGTGTATGTACACGTGTGTGTGCACCCGCGCATTTGTGTGTGTGTGTACTGGTAATAAAGTGCCTAGAAGATCTAATAACCACTTTGGTTTCTTTTGGCCTCTCCATTCTCATTTGTATCGTCTCTTCTTTCTCTTCTCCTACTATTAACGTATTTTTATCGTATTTCTTTGCTCATTGTCTCTCCTCTATCAATATATATTTTTTCATATCTTTTTTATTTGTTTTTCACTTTGTATTTTTTGTTTATTTGTTAATCTTATAATTCTATCATTATTAAAGTTATAATAATATAGTAAATTTAATAAAGTACACACATTACAAATAATTAATATATATATAATAAAGTATAAAATCCAATAAATGTTTTAATTGTGTATTTATAATTTGAATATGTAATTAAATTATATATTTTTTTATTTTACACACACATCGAGTGTGCCCCATCGACTAGTATATATATACATGTGTCATTTATTCTCTTGCATATACTCTGTCTTAGAGGAATATAATTCATACATATGTCACACATACAATCTCACTTTTATATAAACTCACAGGGTTGCAGGCACCCGCCACCCTTTAATTTTTGGAAAACTCGCCTATTATTATATAATTTTTGACATTGAAAAGACTTCGAACCCCGAGGATAAAATTCAACACTTTTTTCGTTGGAAATAAAAAATTTGGCTTATCATGTAGGTTATAAATTAAAAAAATTACTTTTATCATTCTATATTATTTTTATTGTTTTACTTTACCTACTTTGTCTTCTCTTCAAATAAAAGCACTAAAAATCCTACAAGACTTGTCCTTTCCCCTGTTTCTTTCTTCTCTTCAAACAAAAACCTAGCAATCTTGATAAAAATTTAAACCTTTTCCTCAAGAGGGCAACACTACTAGAAATGTCAATTACTGCAGTGGATCTATATTCCGTTGCAAATTTTGTGAGTTTGAGACGATCATGTGACAACATTTCTATAGAAGTGAAGAAAATTTATTTTTTAAGTATTGCGATGGCCTTTTCATTACAAACGAGTAGCCCAGAAGACAAATAGGTAAATAATATTTTATTTTTTCATTTGTAACAGTCTCACCGTCATATAGTGTTCTCTTTCCTAGTTTTTTTTATTTTTAATTTCTTTTGAAAACATATTTGCGTCCCTTCCTCTCCCCAACTCTTGTTTTGAGGTAAACCCTAGTCCTCCTCTCTCATTTCCTCCCCTTGCCGCACCTAATATTTTTCGCCAGTAATCGTTGCAGTCACCAATGACGAACCGTTAGCCAACCACCATTACCACCTTCTCCATACCAGCTTTCCCTTTCCCCCCTCCTATATTTAAATCACCCCAACCACACGTTGCGGCCACCAACAATGGCTCTACAACTTGATTCCACCATCGACAGCTCTTATACTCGATTCTACTGTCGTTAGTTTTGATACTGAATTACACTGTCAACATCACTCCTCCCATGTCATGTTCACTTAGCTTAATCCCAGATTGAATGGGGCAATGCAATTGAGAGATCTAGATTAAATCAGGACCGTGCGATTTCAGTAGCTGTTGAACTTAGTTGAGCCACAACAACACCGTCCCATCAATGGGTTGTCAACTGGAGGTTGCAACATGTGGTGGCAGCTCTAGCATAGGATCCTAGCATAGATTGACGGGTCAAAATGATTCTGGGAGTAACAAACTCTAACGGTTTTGCAGCTCGCACACACCCAGGCAGAGGAGAATCAAATCCAATCCAGATTTTATCCTTTCAATTTATTTTTGTTGATTTTATTTTCATCTTTCATCGTACATTTATGTATAAACATGCTGGTTGGTTTTAATTGAGGAATATAAGAAAACTGTCCCAAAATCTTCCTTCTGTCTCCTTGCTTTCTTCCCTTTTTTTCCCCACCCCTGTTCTTTCCCTTCCAGAAATCCATACATAAGATCAATAACATTAATCCAGCTAATCTATATGTGACAAACTGGTATCAGAACATTGATCTTTAGCGGCTCTAGATCTAAAATATGGCGGAAACAACCAAGTGTAAAGATCTGTATGAAGTACAAAGACTAGTTTGAAACACTGCAAGCTGAAGAGAAGAGTAAAATTAAAGAACTGTATGAGCTTCAGAAGAATTACGAGGCTATAATGGTTGAAGAAAAAGCTTTGAGAGCAGCAAATGAACATCATTCGCAGGTTCAATTGGAGCATTTGGCTTCCAACCAACGTGAGCTCAAGAAATCTATTAAAGTTATGGAAGAAAACAATAGGGTGTTATGGAAGAAAACAATAGGGTAATTGAACAAATGCACCAGTACAATAAAGGGAAACCAATTATGGGTAAGGCCCTAAGCTCATAAGATCGTGAATCCACATCCCAAGGGAACTTTAGATCAACTGAAAGAGGGGAGACAGACACGGCTAGAAGTTAGGGGCGTTTTTCATCCTTTTCCAAAATAGAATTTCCCAAGGTTCGATGGGGATATTCCTAGAGTGTAGGTCAGGAAGAGTACTAGATATTTTGAATTGCTGCCCAGCATACCTTAGGATCAGAAAGTAGCCCTAGCTTTAGTATACTTGGAGGGAAAAGCAGAGCTATGGTACCAAAGCTATCTAAAAGAAAGTGGAATGCCTAACTGGGAACAATTTGTTAAGGCTATACTCGAGAGGTTTGATGATACTGACCTCAAACTGGTGATAGGTGATTTCAACAAATTAAGTCAAGTGGGCACAGTAGATCAGTACCCTGAGAGATTTGAAGAACTTTCTGAGGAGTTTTTCACAACAAGCCTTATTAGTAGATCTTAGAGAAGATATCAAGGGAGATGTGATGACCATGAGACCTCAAAACTTCCACGAGACTGTGTCATTAGCCAAGAGACAAGAGAGCAGAATGGATGCCATTCTTAAAAGAATCAATACTACCCATAAGTCATCCTTCCAAGCTCGAACTCCATACAAACACTCCTTACCGAACCCAACTCTATATGTAGCACCCAAAAACCTATACTCCACCAAAACCACCAAACAAACCAACCAATGAAAATCAGCCCCCCTAAAGAACGCTACTCACCGCAGCTGAAATAAGAGCTAGAAGAGAGAAAAATTTGTGTTACAACTATGATGAGACCTACACACCGAGGCACAAGTGCAAACTTAGATAGATCTATATGATCATGTCTGAAAAGGAATAGCAAGCGTATAGAGTTGAAATGGGAGGAGAGGAAGAAGGATGTGAGGAGTGGTTGGCAAATGAGATGATACTATCCTTGAATGCAATGTTAGGAAATACTGATATGAACACACATAGGATTAGGGGAACCGATTATGGGAAGGAGATTCAAATATTGATTAACATTGGAAGCACACATTACTTCTTGGATGAAGAAGTAGCTCAAAGATTAGGGTGTCATCTTGAATATACCACCCCCATGCTAGTTAGTGTTGCCAATGGGAGCAAAATGGTGAGCAAGGTGTATTGCCCAAATTTTACATGGTCTATTAAAGGGAATCAATTTAACAGCCCTATAAGAATTATACAACTGGGAGGATGGGACATGGTGCTAGGGGGCCATTGGTTAAGAGCAAACAACCCGGTTGAGTTAGACTATGAAAAAATGAAAATAACCATCTCCAATCAATGGAGGAAAGTGGTCATGAAAGCTATTACAGAGAAGGCAGAACTTATGTTAATTTTAGCCAAGGCTTTTGGGAAGCTGTTCAAGAAGGGGAACTATGGGATTAAAGGGCAGTTATTCTCGGTAAGAATGGAAAAGGCACCACCAAATGAAGACATGGCTGAATTGGAAGGACTACTCACAAGATATCAAGATGTTTTTGCAGAACCAACAAGCCTACCACCTAAGAGACAGATTGAGCATCATATTACTTTAATCCCAGTGCTGCTCCCAGAAAAAAAAATCCCTTATAGGTACTCTCATGCTCATAAGGGAGAAATAGAAAGCATAGTGAAAGGAATGTTGGATGCAGGGATTATAATACCCAACCAAAGCCCCTTTGCTTCACTAGTCTTGTTAGTGAAAAAGAAGGATGGGCAGTGGAGGTTACACATCGATTATAGATACCTCAACAGTCTCACCTTGAAACACAAGTTCCCAATATCCGTGATTGATGAATTATTATTTGAACTATGTGGAGCACAATACTTTTCTAAAATAGCCTTGAGATCAGGGTACTTCCAAATTAGAATGAGAGAAGGGGACATCTTTATGACAAGCTTTTTAACTCATCAAGGGCACTATGAGTTCTTGGTAATGCCATTTGGTTTATGTAGCACCCCAGCTGTCTTCTAAAGTCTCATGAACCAAGTTTTTTCAGATCATTTAGGAAAGACTATCTTAGTTTTTTTTTTATGACATTTTGGTGTGTAGCAAAACCAATGAGGAGCATTTAAATCATCTTGAACATGTTTTGAAAATATTGAGGAACCATGAACTTTATGCTAAGAGGAGTAAATGTAGTTTTATGAAGGACGATATCGCGTACTTGGGGCACATTATTTCAGGAAATGGGGTGGCAACTGACCCCTCTAAAGTGGAGTGCATGCTAAGTTGGCGTAAGCCTAAAAACATCAAGGGCTTAAGAGGTTTCTTGGGTTTGATAGGATACTACAGAAAGTTTATCAAGGGTTATGGTATAATTAGTAAGACTCTCACTCAATTGCTCAAAAAGATGGGTTCAAGTGGAATGAGGAGGCTGCGCTAGCTTTTGATCAGCTCAAGGAGGCCATGACCACAGCCCCAGTCTTAGCTCTACCTTTTGAATTGGAGGCTGATGCTTGTGGTACAGGAATCAGGGCAATGTTGATGCAAGGCAGGAGACCAATAGCCTATTTGAGTAAAGCCCTAGGGATCAAGAACCAAGGACTTTCTATATATGAGAAGGAGCTTATGGTGGTATTGTTTGCAATTTCTAAGTGGAGGCATTATTTGCAAGGCCATCACTTACTAATTAAAATAGATAAAAATAGTTTGAAATTTATTTTGGATCAAAGAATCGAAACAGCGCTGCAACAGAAGGGAATGACCAAATGATAGGGTTAGAGTATGAAGTACAATATAAAAAAGGCGATGAGAATAGAGCAGCTAATGCTCTATCCAGAAGAAATCAAGAAGAGGTTGCAGTCCAAGCTCTTACAGTGACTATACCCCACTGGATTGTAGAGATCCAGTCAAGCTATGATAATGATGAGCACTTCCTAGAAATTATCCAAGCCAAGAGAGTGGATGAGCAAGCTTATGCTGACTACACCTATACCATGGGCTTGTTGAGAAAAGGCAACAAGGTATGCATGGGCAAAGGAGGAACAACCAAGTAGAAAATCATTCGAACAATGCATGACTCTTCATTAGGTGGTCATTTGGGTATAATTGGTACATATCACAGAGTTTTTTTTTTCAAGAAAACGGCCTGTACCCGCCGTGGGGTTTTCACGGGGTTCCCCCCCCCCCCTTTATTCAAAGAAAAAGAAATTTACAATGGAAAATTATCAAAGTACATCATCAAAAAAGGAAAAGAGCTAAACAAAAAAACATAAACAACTCTAAACATAGGAGAGAGATCTAAAAGAAGGCATTCCTATCCTATAGTGTGATCATTCCTTGCAGATGTCGGGGCAGCTTGTCCGGCCCAAACACTGCATTCTCTCGTTTATCGCATGCCATGTTTGCTAAAAAATCCGCAGTTGTGTTACCCTCTCTATATATGTGCGTGGACTTGAAGTTCACCATACGTAACATTAATCGAATACGCATAACTACATGACTGATTGAAAAGCTTACCGTACCACTCCCCTTTATAATATCAATCATAGCCCTTGCATCCATCTCAATCCAAATATTACGTAAACACTAAATAGCTCAGCATATGTATTGGTAGCATCACCTAGAAAGGTATAAAACGCAAACACCACTTTACCATAGTGATCCCGAGCAACACCTCCAGCTCCGACTAGACTCGATGTGTGCCTAGAGGCCCCGTTGGTATTAATCTTCAGCCATTGAGATTCTGGCCTCCTCTATGTGACCATGATAGGACGTTTCACCGTAGCCTTCACTGGTGAAATTAAGAAAAAAGATGCAGCATGTTCTACCCCCCTCCATTGCGAAGTTTTAAACCGTTTAGTCATCCCCAATAAATAAACATAACTCCACACCTTCTTAATAATAGCACTAGAAGCCATGCGATACTGTCTATATTTGCTATTATTCCTGGCTTCCCAAATGTACCAAAAAATGAGAATGGAAAGGATAACCTTGATATGCCCTCCGTGTAACTATGGACTTCATTGCATCCCATAAATGTTTGTGCTCAATCCGGTTATGTCGGCCATATACAAATGTGCATAAAAGAGGTTCAGCAATCAACCCCGAATTCACCTTAACATGGATAAACTGTGCCTCATTAATCAACACATCCACTCCTATAGACGAATCAAAAAAAGCCCATATATGGTTCGTGGGATTGGCATTGACATTCCCAAAACCCAATTTCTTAAGCATATAGCGTTCGTTCAACTGAATCTTCAGCTCGATAATGACTAATATTAAGGGCTTATGACGATGTTTTAAGTCGACTAAATATCATTGCTTAGCGATACTACCAATGCCCCGCGAATTCCATATAAGACAACTAATCATGAAGATGTATGTGAGTATGAATCACCCGCCTTAGCTTTACTTCTCGTCAAATGAGGAGGAGCATCAATAATTGGTTTCTTACTAACTTTTTTAGATGTCGTTTGAGAAATACCTATCAGTGTGGTACGTTTCTGGCCTTTCGAGTTGGTCTTCTCCCCCCTTTCTGCACTAGAATCCCCATCCGGAAGATAGGAGGGATCTGAGTCAGATATCTGAGATAAAGTCATTGAATTGTCCTCTAAGCGTGTATGGTGGTGTGTAAGAACCACATCGTTAGCAGGATCACTGGCCTGCTCATTTGTTTCTTGCAATCGATCACGTCCCTCCATTTGTTCATTCCCCTCTTCTTTGGTTTTTTCTTGCTCCTCTCAGTTTTCTTCCAAGCGTGCACTCCCCTCCTCTTGATCTTTGGGAACAAAGGGCAGGTCGTGCTGTCACAACCCGAAAAAATATCCTTTTATTTTATTAAAATATATTGGATTGAAATGCGTAACGGTAAATATTTTTATTGTAATATATAATAATACAGAAATTTACTACAACATAGTGAAATCATAGTTGTACAAAAGTTGTTATATGAGTGAAAATAATAACTTTAGATAAATAAAAGCTTCGTAATGCCCTCCTCTTCCTCTTGATGGGCTAGAATGTCTTTGCCTAAAAAAATGTGTTCACAACACATGTCAACACAACGGTTGAGTAGAAATTTCGCTTAATCACATAAGGTGCTCATGTGTATCATATGTGCATATAGTCATAATATCTCACATAATATTTCACATAACATTACCTTTTGATTCACTTATTAGTGACTCCTTATGTCTCCCACAGTACAATATTCCAACCGTTCACATCATTAATCTCCATATTCCATCCGTCCACATCGATTCCATCCGTTCACATCGGTGGCCATATCTCGAGATTATGCTAATTCGCTACAACCAATACCAATACATGGAACACTCCGTCCATGCAAGATGGGATGGATGACGAGAACTGTTTTAAGACCAGCAAGCCCATTGCCGCCCGGCTGAACTCAGCCCCATCCATATCGAAAACACATTTGGGCCCGGCATGCACAAATAAAGAGTTTCACATACTTTCAGATAAAGAACATACTTTCCTGCTTATAACTTTAAAACATGAAAGCATACTAAAAGCATATTTTGCAATAATACACATACATGCTTTCATATTAATTCTATGAACATAAAATATAAATATAACTAGAAACATACTTTCGAATAACTTGTAGTAGCATAATGAAGCATAATATCATGATAGTAAGAGGATAAACTAGCACTAGAAATTAACTTATGTAATTAAGAAAATTCCTACCTTGCATATATCAAATATGGAGGTATAATATTTGTGAATTAAAGTAGGAACCTATACTTATGAAATTAAGTAACGTCCCTACCCTAATTAAATAAACTTCTACCTTTGAAGAGTGTTTTATGAAATTAAGGGGATATATAGGAGGATAATATGTATATAAGTATGTAAAAAGAAGGGTTTATGTATATATAGATGTGGGTAGAAGATATTTTCTAAATATGGAGTGTTTTGGGTGTTGAAAGTAACGTGAGTGTGGGTGGGAGTATTTTAGGCGGGATTTGTGTTGTGTGTGTGATGGAAATGAAGATCACCCCCCTCCTATTTATAGTTGTTAGCCAAGAAACAAGATTATTTTATTAGGTTTTATGTTGTCAATTAATGTGATCTTCCAACTAAGCTTATCATTAATTATGTTCACACCTAATTGTGGTTGTAAGTTACACAAGTGCTACCTAAATAATATGAGTTGTACCCTAAATTATATTATGTGTTAGCCTAAAATGATGATTCAAGCCCTAAACTCATTAGAATGCTCCAAGTATAAGATTTGCTAGATTCACAAAATAAATGTAGGAAGATTTGCTCCAAGTATAAAATCTGATTTTTATTGTCCTAATCTTATAAAATCTGAAATCATATCTTTATTTCATTAAAAATTCGAATTTTTATTTATTTATTTTTGTAAAATCGAAAATTAGGGGTTTAGGGCATAAAATTATGATTTTGGGGCATAAAATCTGAAAATTCATAATTAATTTAGAAAAATCCCAAAATTATGAAATTTAATCTTTATAAATCTGAAATTACATGTATGTTTCCCAGAAATTAAAAATGTTTTAGTTATACTTTTGAAAATTGCAATTTAGGACATAGAATTTCGAAAATTGTGTTAGAATGTCAAATTCCTCTAAAACTTGGAAAATCATATAATTAATTTATTCAAAATTGCATCTTCTCCATGCATAAAATTTATTATTTTTGAAAAGTCATAATATTTAACAGATGAATTTTCCATGAGTGGTAATCGAAATACGAAAATTAACACTTTATCGTTCAAATTGTAAATTAAATTCAAAAGCAGATTAAAATTTGAAAACAACAAGTAACAATAACATTTCCAAGAAGCAAAAGATTTTAAATCAATTATTTAAATATTAAGGATTACCGGATCGTCACACGTGCTCCCCAAGTCTCCCATCCCCGTCTATATCTTTCTCAAGATCTTGATTTTGCTCCTCAAGACTCACCTCCATTCTTGCAGCCCCTTCCGCTTGGGTAATGGGTTTTGTGGACGGATCTTGCTTCTCAAGATTCTCCAACTCCTCATCCTCATCAATCCCAAGATGTTCAGCATCATTAGCAACTTGTTGTGGTATATTATCCACTTGTTCCGAGTTGTCTTGAGAGTCATCGTGAATCTCGTTCAAGGTTTTACCCGAATCCTCTTCCTCTGACTCCTCATCCACCAAAGCAAGAAACTTGTTGTTCAAGATGTGAACCATGTGCGCGTGTTCTTGTTGCCCCAACTCCAAAGAATTCTCGATCAATACCTCCTTTCCCTTATCCTTCTTTGACAAGGATTTCACCTCCCTCCATTCCTTGTCCATGGCAGTAAAAACTTTAGGTTTACTCCTTAAATCTTGATCGGTTTTGCACAATTCTTGACCCCATTTGAAGCTTTCTTGGAGGGTTTTGGTCATATCAAGATCATCTTGATGTCCACCAGGCAGATTCTTGTTAATATCAAGATCTTCTTGATGTCGACCAGGTAGATTCTTGGTAATATCAAGATCATCTTGATGTCCACCAGGCGGATTCTTACTAGTTCTAGCCCGTTCGTGATCCCTTTGACCCCTTGCCTTTCGGTTCTCAGCCAATGTTGCTCTCAAATCCCCTTTGAACTTGTTTGTCAAGTTAAGGTTTCCCATGTCATCGTCCTCCATACCTTCCGGAGGGTGGAAACACTCGCGAATTTTATGTCCTCTATGGCGACAATGACGGCAATATTGTGGCAGCCCCTTACATTCTATCGGCTGTTGATAAATCCGATCACCATCTTTCACCCAAACGGCCTTCTTGACGGGCTGCGGAACATCGATCTCAACACAAACCCTAGTAACTCGAGGCCTGAAAACGTCCACCGTTGCTTCATCAACCCGAATAGGTGCGCCAATACACTTGGCAATCGTATATAAACCTTAAATCGGGATCAAGTGCATCGAAAGGTGATGAATCTTGAACTAAATTGGATATATAGGCGACTCAACAGTGGGATCGAAGTTCGGATCCCACTTGAAAACCCGCATAGGGTATCCGTTGAAGTGCCAAAGTTCACGCATGAAAACCCTAGCGTAATCCTCATGGTTATAAAGGTGGATACATAAGTGCACATTGTCGAAGAAGAAGAGGCGAAATCGTCTCTTTAGCTTCATCTTTCCGAAAATAAATCGGAGAGCGTTGAGGGAAGGGTGGCCGTGTGAAAACTTGCCGATCAAGACAAACTGAAACGGCTCACAGTGTTTCTTCCGATCTGAATGTGTAAAGACGGCAGCAGGTTCGCCATTGAAATCTGCCACAACACCGACGGGGTTGAAAGTTGTAAGGTCGAAATTCTTCTTGCGTTCTCTAGCATCCGGCAAGAAGGGGTCAGCCGGGGTAGCTCTGACCGCCGCTGCATAGGATCGGCCAAGGTGAGGCAGGGCACGACCGTCGCCACCGCTGTCCGGTGCCTTAGAGTTGCCCATAGGGGTGTCGGACTTCTTAGGTTAGGGTTTAGGCGAGAATTTGAGGGAGAGAGAGGAGCATTAAGTTCAGAGCGAGCGTAATACAAGACTAATACAGTACATATCACAGAGTTAAGGCCTTGTTTTTCTGGCCTAACATAAAAGATGAAGTATACAAGTGGGTGAGGGAATGTGATGTTTTCCAAAGAAACAAAAATGAACATCTCCCTTACCTGGGCTTGTTACAGCCTATGACCATTCCTGAACAAGCTGCATGGACTTTATCGAGGGATTAGCTACATCTGAAGGTAAAAACTCTATACTTGTCGTTGTTGATAGACTCACTAAATACGCCCACTTCCTTGCACTCACACATCCCTTTTCTGCTAAACACGTAGCCAAGATTTTCTTGGATAATATCAATATGTTACATGGTCTCCTCGTGGGCATAGCCACTGATAGGGACAAAATTTTCATGAGCACATTTTGGAAATCACTCTTTAGGCACATAGGGACATCCTTAGACATGTCTACTGCCTATCACCCCGAGTCCGGTGGTCAAACAGAGAGGGTAAACTAGTGTTTGGAAACTTACCTCAGGTGTATGTGTCACTGTAAGCCTAAATAGTGGAGCCGGTGGTTAGCCTTGGCCGAATATTGGTACAATACCCATTTTCACTCAAGTCTTAAGCTCACGCCGTTCCAGGCTTTATATGGCTATCCCCCCTTCAATTTCCCCTTAGAATCGAATGAAAATTTACACTAAGTCATTGTCACATAGAAACTAAAGGAGAACTTGGCGCAAGCTCAAAACTGAATGAAAATTTACGTGAACAAGAATAGGATAGAGAGAAGTTTTCAAGTGGGAGATGAAGTTTACCTCAAGTTGCAGCTATATCGACAGACCACATTGGCTCTTAAGGAAGAATCCCAAGCTAGCCCCAACGTATTTTGAACCCTACACCATCACACAGAATATAGGCTCTGTAGCTTACAAACTCAAGCTCCCCTCAGAGAGTCAAATTCACCCAGTATTCCATATTTCCCTACTTAAGAAGAGGATTCAAACCAGACACCCACCTTCTACTAGCTTACTAGATGTGGACCAAGAAGGAAACTACAAAATCTACCCTGGAGCAAGCAACATGGGAGAACTTTAGCTATATTCAGAAGAAATTTCTCAGTTTTGATCCTTGGGGACAAGGATCTTGTCAACGGGAGCGCAATGTCATGTTCACTCAGCTTAATCCCAGATTGAATGGGGGTCATGCGATTATGAGATCTAGATTACATCAGGACCGTGCAATTTCGCTATAGCCATTGAACTTATTCAAGCCAAAAACGACACCGTCCCACTAATGGGTTGTCAACTGGAAGTCGCAACACGTGGCGGCAGCTCTAGCATAGGATCCCAACATAGATCGATGGGTCAGAATGATTCTGGGAGTAACAAACTCTTAACGGTCTTGCAGTTTGCACACACCCTAGCAGAAGAGAATCAAATCCAATCCAGATTTTGTCCTTTCAATTTATTTTTGTTGATTTTATTTTCGTCTTTCATCGTACGTTGATGTATATACATGCTGGTTGGTGTTAATTGTGGAATATAAGAAAATTGTCCCAAAATCTTCCTTCTCCTCCTTCTCTCTCCTTCCTTCTCTTTTTCCCACCCCTGTTCTTTCCCTTCTAGATATCCATATATAAGATCAATAACATCAATCCACCACATTAATCCAACAAATCCACGTGTGACATCCCGCTCTAGTATTTCCTGATTTATTGTTTCTTCTTTTTTTTTTTCCAATTTGTATAAACCTTTAATTCTAATAATTTTGTTTCTTAAACCTGCATGGTTGTGATGATGTGGCTGTGGAAATGCATTCCAAGGTGATGTTTTGATCTTCATTAGTTTTATAATTTTTCTTGGCTTAGTTTAAATTAATTATCCTTTTCAATTTCTAGATGGTTGACAATTTGATATATCTATACTTTTTTCAGTTGCTGTTTGTCTTTAAAGTTCAATATTTTTGAGCTCGTAGTGTCTTTCTCCTTTGGAATTTTTCTTTTTTCCCCTTATGTTTAGCAATAATAAATCTGTTATACATAATATCGGGTAATCTTGGTAGCTAATGGAGAACTATATCACCAAAACAAGTAACTTTATTTGTATTATATATGTTATTATCAAATTTGACTGTTCAATTGACTGATCCAGCACAAATAGTTCGGCAAACTATTGATTCACATTTTGATCATGTTGTCTTATTAAAAATCATAATTAAGATAACATATTACTGTTAAATGTGTATAAATGAACTTAAATAAAGCCTAGGTTAGTAGATTAGAGAGTATACCATGGTTCATTCCCCAATGTACTACTGCGAAAGTTGGACAGCTCTCCTTAAATCCATACTTGTGCGTATGCTTTGGTTTCGGGAATTCCTGGGAATAATCTAAGTTCTGAGTATTGAATTGAAAGTCTTAAGAATATTTTGCGAACCCATCCTTGAACAAAATTTAGATAATTGGAAAGACGTAGCAACAAAGATTATTGCTTCACCTTTTTGGTGCATGCTATTATGTGATTTTCCTTAGATGATTTATGATCTTTTCAGGGTCAGATGTGATGTTTTCCATTGATTTATCAATTCCCAAAAAATGATTATGAATTCATTGCTCTCAAATTAATAATATTTTACCTCATAAATCACTATAAGATGTATGTACATTTTTCAACAGGTAACGATGTTTGCTAAAATTTTTACATACAAATGTGTGGCATTTATGATATATTTAGAGATATATTCTATGTGTAAATGGGCTAGACATGATATATTTTTGTTTTCAATAAAAGGCATGAAGGATCTTCAAATGGTGAATTTTCATCTTGCATGTCCTGTCGCCCAAGGTCAATGGCCTTCCAGGCATTTACAAAACTCTAGGCCATATTCATTGGCCTTTGGTGTATTGGCCTCGTTGCTCCTGTGGCCGAAGGAGACCTGCAATTCTTCAAAATTGCGCTATAAGTCCTAAAAACACATTTTCGATTGACCCATCTTTATAAATATCTTCTAGCGTTAGGTTTATCTAATACGGTTGTAGTTGCCTTGTAGCAACAGCTCATGTACAGAATCACCGACTGAAATTTCGCCTGTGTACTTATTATGGGCCACTTTTAGAGGCCTTTACATTGTCAATTATATTGTGTAACGATAAACAGGGAGAGAATTGAGGCCTTGGCTTTTCTTGTCTAAATAATAGTCTTTTGTTCACTTCACATAAATGTTTTTACTATTACATATACCAAATGGGAACTTTTATTTAGTCGTAACATTGATTTCTGACTAGCCTTATACTAGTTGAATTTAACTATTGCTAAGTCTATCCATTGTTGTAGCCCCTTTTTGAGTGGGGATTAAATAGATTTTGTAAACTTATCAATTTGAATTCAGACTCAAGAGCATGCTATGATCATAGCATTCTTATGATTGTGCTCACATAAAAATTATAGATGCATAAATTTAAATTAGATATAAGAAAAAGGAAGCTAGCATTCTTTAAAGGGAGTCTGAGTTATACTTATGTAGTCCAATTATGTGTATAAATTTGCATCTTATGTGGGTTATACTGTCCTTACATTAATTCTGAAACCCCTCCCTTTACATTGAAAATTTAAAAGACCTCAAAAGACCTTCCATTTTCTACCCATGCAAAGTTCTTGCCTAGAATTACCCAAATGTGGTATAGTTCGAATGTGATATATTCCATTCATCACATTTTTGCCAAATTTAAGTTGATTTATGTTCCTTCTAGGAACGTTCTATCTTCTGCGCATTTCCTAAACAAGCAACTTCCATCACCATTTTGGACTAAAATTTAATGATACCAGTACATAATAGAATTATATTTTATTATAAGACTACTATTCTAATATTTAAGCAAAAATATTACCTTGTTTTCCCCGGTTCTTAACTAAAAAAATAAATAGAAGAAACTGTTACCTACTAGGATTTCTTGCATTTTTCTTTTGTTACTTGTTTGGTTTCTTAGAGGCTGCCCTTTTTAGTTTCTCTGTACCCATGTGCTGTTAAAAATGAAGCAGAAAATATTGAATGCATTTCAACATCTGAAAACTTCTAGCTATCTCATTTTGATCCAGTATCACATGGTTCTTTCCAATTCCCATCTCATTCTCTCTGTTGTTAAGATTAAATGAAACAGCTTAAGGTGAATGCCAACTTCAATATCCCTAACGCTAGTTAAATTACGCTCGTCCCCAATAAAAATAAATGGTATCAGTTAAACTATTGTCTTAACACTACAAGAAAACGTGGCATTTTTGGTGGAATTTTTCGGCTGAAAATTCAGCCAAAAATTTTAGTCAAACTTTCGGCGGAATTTCGATAGAATTTCAGCAAGATTTGCTGCCATAATTACGTCAAAATTTTCAGCAGAAATTCCACAAAATCCGCCAAAAAATAATAATTATTATGTATTTTTTTACAGAGCCTTATTTTCTTTTAAAAAAAAAGATTTTTTTCAGTGGATACCAAAAATCCACCGAAAAATAATAATATTTATTATGTCTATTTTAAAAAAAAACAAATGATTTTTTTGGCAGAAATTCCGCCAAAATTGATATTTTAAAATTTTGGTGCAATTTTCACCGAAAATCCCCCAAAAAATAATAATATTTATTATGTATTTTTTTCAATGCCTATTTTTCCTTTTTTTTTTAAAATGATTTTTTTCTGTCGAAATTGATATTTTAAATTTTGGACGAATTTCAAGAGAAAATCCCCCGAAAAAATAATAATATTTATTACTTATTTTTTTCAGCACCTATTTTTCTTTGTTTTAAAAAAAATGATGTTTTTCAGTGGATTTTTGGTGGAATATCCTCTGAAATTGATATTTTAAATTTTCGGGGGAATTTTTGCTAAAAATTCCCTGAAAAAATAATAATATTTATTATCTATTTTTTTCAACGCCTATTTTTTTCTCCAAAAAATAAAAGTCGATTTTTTATTTTTTAAAAATAGAGGTTAGGTATTATTTTTTCCCCTGTGATAAACATAAATATAGTAAAATATTAAAAATACAAATATATATTTACAACAATTTATACGAAGACTCTAGTAACCATTATTTTTTTCTTTTTTTTTCAAAATTGAGGCTATTTATTATTTCAGAGCATGGTTTCTTCTTTTAAAAAAATTATTTTCAATGTACGTTTGTTTATATGTATCTTACAAATAGCATTTAATAGTTTTTTTTTAATTATTTGGTTCAGCTTATTAAGAAGGAGTACATAATGAGGCAAATTTTAAACACATATATATATATATATATTTCAAAAAGACCGGCACGTGTCCGCCTTGGGGTTTTCGTAGGGACCCCCCTTTTTTTATTAATCAATAATCATAAGAATTGTACAAAGAATTGGAATATGAAATGCGCCTATCAATCTCAACACTATACAACCAAATGTAAAAATAAAACCAGAAAATCTCAAATACATTTGGTCCTATGTCTAAAGCTAGGCAGCTCTAATTGATCCATGCATATAAAATCCGTTAAGGTGTCGTGGGAATGTATGTGGAAAGAGAATCTCTGAAAAAGCCATCTCGCATGCCAAATGAGCAAGAAAATCACCCGCTCGATTAGCTTCCCGATAAATATGTATGACGTGGATAGTCATATTATCCATGAGATTACATATCCGAGTGAGAAGGCGGAACAGTCGCCACGGCGCGGCACATGCCTTCAGTAACATGAACGCGACCTCCTTGGCATCCAACTCAACCCATATGTGTGTATACCCCCTCTGCATCGCAACATTCAGCCCCTCGAGAACAACTTGTAATTCAGTATGCACCGCACTCTCAGCTCCAAGATGTTGGCAAAAATGGCCTCTCCTTCATGATCCCGAGCGAGGCCCCCAACACCCGCAGCACCACCAGCCTTGAACTCCGCATCAGTGTTTAGTTTGATCCATCCCGGGGCGGGCTTTATCCAACGAACCATATGAACCTCATGTAAGCGCCGGGGCTGCAACTCAGCGCCAAATATGTGAGCAACGGGCTCGTCCCCTTTCCAGTGCTTAGCCATAAGCTATTTGGCACCAACTAACAAGTAAGCGTGCCTCCAAACCCAGTAAACAATGTCCCAACACTCCTGATAAAAGTGAGAGGAGAATCCATTTGGTCTTACAGCCGAGTTAGGATCAATATCAAATACAACCTTGCGAACCTCTTCCTGATACGGAGGGGCACACGGCGCTTGCGAGGTACTCGAGGGCACAACTCGCGGGATATGGCTAAAATCCTCCTCGTCCAAATGGATGTCCTCAGCAGTCAGTAGGTGCTGGAAGAAACCCATGGTTGATGCTTGTATGTCCATTGATTTAGTGAGCTGTACCCCTTGATTTTCGTTACAATGGATACGACTTCGAAGCCTCTTGCTCTTTACCATGTTATGAAAATACGCAGTATTACGATCCCCCTCCGTCAACCACTTGACCCCTGATTTTTGGTGCCAATAATCCTCTTCCATTTTACGTGACCGATTGAGAACAACAGTGGTTTTGTTCAAAGCCATCAAATTTTGGTCGGTGTGTTCCCGGTCAAAAGCATTTTCCGCCTCTTTGACCTCCTTATCGGCGTCCTCCACCTTCTGGAATACATTTCCAAAAATGGTGCGATTCCATTCTTTGAGCCAACCTTTTAGGCGAATTAACTTCTCTTAGAGACCCCTCATTCCTTTGTTACGCATTGGCTGAGTCCAATTCGCACAAACAGACTCGTGAAATTGGTAATGCCTTGCCCACATTTTCTGATAACGGAAGGCTGATGGCCCCATCTTGGTGGGCACCGACGGCTAGACAAGAATCGGAGTGTGATCAGATTGATGACGCATGAGATGGATTGGCTTGAAATCCTGGAAGACCTACAGCCATCCACTTGACACACTACAGGAAAAAACGCCAAAATCGGGGGAAAAATCCGGCGGAATTTCCGCCGGAAAATGGTAAATCCGGCGGAAATCCGGCGGAATCGTGTCCGCCGGAAAAAATGGCCCCGGACTGCCGTTTTCCGCCGGAAAGCAGTCCGGCAGAATTCCGAGGGAAATTTCGGCCGGAATTCCGCTGGACCACCCCGCCGCCCGCCCGAGCCGCCTCCGCCGCCGCCACTGCCCGCCGGACCGCCGCCGCCGGAATAGTAACTCCCAAAATATGCAAATATTTGTAATTGATAGAATTCGAACTCGTGACCTCAAGGTTAGATGACCAACCCTTCACCACCAGGCTATTGCTGGAAGTTGTGTTTTATTTTGTCTTGTTTTATATTTATTATATATTTATTTGATTATTCTTATTTTAACATTCTTTCTTTCAATTTTATAAAACAAAATAAATGTATTATAAATAATTAAAATATAATATTTATACTATATAAACACATGTATTATATATACTATATAAACATATGTATACCAATAAATATTCTTCTGATTCTTATAAATAGTTTTATCTTCTAATAGTATTGATACTATACATACTTATATATTATATATACTACGTAAACATATATATATATATACACTATACAAACTTATGGTATTTTGATGGATTTCCAATGAGAGTATTCAAGTGGATGGTTGATTTTAATCCGAAGATAGAATCTCCCATTGTCCCAATTTGGGTTACACTCCGGCACTTACCGATACAATTTTTCAAGACCGATGTCCTTTTAGCTTTGCCGAAGAAGCTATTGGGAACCCACTTTGCATCGATAAGTAGACGTATGGATGCAAATGGGCCTCTATGGCCAAAATTCTTGTGGAAGTGGATTTGCTTAAGCCTTTACGGCATCAGATTAGCGTTTCCTTCCGGGGAAAACAATGGATTCAATCTTTAGAATTTCAGCGCTTACCTAAATATTGTACCAAATGCCAGGATTTGGGTTGTGCTCTTCATGAATGTACAGCCCCAGATCGAGGGATTCTGACGGCTAACTTGGAAAAAAACGGGGATTTGAGGGAGCTGTTAAACAATAAGCAAAAAGGAAAAGAAGTGGTGCAAAGGGATTTGCATGCTCAATCGTTACAGGCTCCACAAACCGGTTCAATACAGCTGCTGCAATAGGAAACAACAACAGTTTCTGGTAGTTCCCAGATTTCGGTCACTGCTGCTCAGATTTCGGCAGCTGCTGCCCAGATTTCGATGTCCTTTGGTGCAAATTCCAGCAAGGATGGGGGCCTACACCTGGACGTTCCTACAACTGCTGAAACGCCTTCAACTCAGCAAGATTTGCGGGCTCTTGTTGTTGTTTCTTTCCTTAATAGCAGTGTGCAAAATCTGCCCTCAGCCACGATTTTAGGGGCTGAAACTCTTTCCATTTCAGCCCCCATGAACCTGGACGCTGCTCCTACTAACCTAGATGTGAATATGGCTCCCATGGCTGCCTCCAATCGCTCGTTGGAGCTGCAAAATCCGCAGACAGTTGCTGCTGCTTCTAAGGGAGGTTTGGTGTCAATGAGGATGACAATCGAGCACATACTCTTAAGTGCTCGGATGCACTTGGACGCATTTTGTGGTCCGATGGTCTAGTGGCTCATGGAAAGTTTGACCCTAAGATTGCGCCAAATCTGCACGCTTCCCAATCCCGCTTAGATTTACTTAGTCACATGGAAGAGGATCACCTTGGCCAGGTTATTAATGGAAGGGTTGATCCAAAAAAAAAACGAAACGCCCTATTCGAATAAAGTCAACTAGTAATATTTTGCCTTTTAGCCACGGAAAAATCCTTGGCTAGAAATTAATTTGTTATTTTTTTTGTAAAAAGGGGCCCTTAGCCATGGTTTTATCTGTGGCTAAGTATAATTTTTTTTTTTAAATCGGCTTGCTTAGTCACGGATTTTTCCGTGGCTAAGTATTAAATTTATTTTTTTTTTAATTTTAAATTGCTCTCTTATATTGCTCGATCCGACATTTTGGGACATAAAAGGGTTTGAACCATTTTAAAATCTTATTGTTTTCATCATTATTATTATGTTTTTGCATTTTACGAGTTAAATATTACTGTTTGTCTAATAAAAATAAGTTTTTTTCCTTTCAGTGATATATTTGTATCACTTCATAGTTCGATAACGTTTTATCCTAAGGTTAATTAACTTGTCACAAATTATCAAAAATTGACTTTATTTGGTAGTTGAAACATGTTGATTACTTTTCAAGATGTATTACTCTAATCGTACGGTTGTGTTCTAGCTAATTAATGAAAACGCTCGATTCGAATAAAGTCAACTAATAAGTTTGACTTTTGGCCACGGTAAAATCCGTGGCTAGAAATTAATTTGATATTTTTTTTAATAAAAAAGGGGCCTTAGCCATAGTTTTATCTGTGGCTAAGTATAAAATTTTTTTTTTGTAAAAATCAGCTTGCTTAGGCACGGATTTTTCCGTGGCTAAGTATTATTTTTTTTTATTTTAAATGGCTCACTTATATCGCTTGATCCGACATTTCGTGATTTAAAAGGGCTTGAACCATTTCAAAATCATATTGTTTTCATTATGCTTATTATATTTTCGCATTTTATGTGCTAAATATTTGTGACGATCGGTAATTCTTATTATTTAAATAATTGATATAAAACCTTACACTTCTTGAAAATGTTCTTGTTACTTGTTGTTTTCAAATTTTAGTCTGATTTTGAGAGTAATTTACAATTTGAGCGGTAAAGTGCTAATTTTCGAATTTTGATTACTATTCTTGGAAAATTCGTCTATTAAATATTTATGAGTTTTCCAAAATAATATAAATAAGTATGCAAGACTTTTATGCATGGAGAAGATGCAATTTTGAATAAATTACATGATATTCCAAAATTTTAGATGAATTTGACATTCGAACACAATTTTCAAAATTCTATGTCCTAAATTGTAATTTTCAAAAGTATAACTAAAACATTTTTAATTTCTGGGAAATATACATATAATTTCATATTTATAAAGGTTAAATTTCATAATTTTGGAAATTTTCTAAATTAATTATGAATTTTCAGACTTTATACCCTAAAACCCTAATTTTTGATTTTTACAAAAATGAATAAATACAAATTCGAATTTTTAATTAAATAAAGCTATGATTTCAGATTTTATTTGATTTTGTGTTACTATTTTATTAAAATATCTTACACTAATACAAGATATTTTCCTAAGATTATTTTTCAAATTGTACACTTGCATGGTTCTTGTTAATTCTTGTAGCAATATTTCTAGAAAATGTGCATTTGCATGGCTCATATTTACTTAGGGGATGATTCATACAATTTAGGGCACATCTAAGCATATTTAGGGTGACACTTAAGTGCATGAATTGGACTATTTCATTAATTACCCAACTTAGGTGTAAAAAATGTATTAAATGAAAAATGACCTTAATAGTAAATAAATCTATTTCACATGCTCAACACTATAAATAGGGGAGGCATGTTTTCATATTTTTTCACACACACAACACAAATCCCGCCTATAACCCACACACCCCCAAAATCTTGCACTTTCAATATATATATCACACTATATCATTAGTATACCTTCCTATATGTGTATACATACAATTACCCCTCTTTCTAACCATATATATAGACATATTAACCTTTATATATATATATATATATATATATATATACCCTCTTATATTTACAAAGTCCTTTCAAAACCTCACTTTCTTCTTACATCTTTGAAAACCTACATATATACATATATATACCTATCCCTCTACTTATAAATATATATATACACACACATTAGTAGCTTTTTATATATTCTCCCTACTTTTTATAAATCACTTTTGGAAAAAGTTAGGAATTTCGCTTGATTACATAAGTTTAGTTGTTTTATGCTTTTACATATTTAAGTGGTATTATGCTAGAATAAGCCTAAGAATCATGTTTTACTACAAGTTAGATGCTACCATGTTTAAAGTACTCCTTAATTGTATTTATATACACTAGTTTATGCTCATGCCTTAGTATGTCCAATATATGCTCTCCTAAAGCATGAAATCATGAAATTATGTGAGAATATGTTTATGTGAAAATCTTTATTTGTGCATGCCAGGCTCAAATGTGTTATCGGTGTGGATGAGGCTAGAGTTCGGCCGGGCGGCAATGGGCATGTCGGTCTTAAAATAGTTCTTGACATCCATGTCCTAATCCCATCTTCCATGGATGGAGTGTTCCATGTATTGGTTGTGGGTCGTAGGAAATTGGCATAGTCTCAAGATATGACCACTGATGTGAACGGATGGAATATTAGGATTAATGATGTGAACGGTTGGAATATTGTACTGTGGGAGACATAAGAGAGTCACTAATAAGTGACTTGAAAGGTAACATTACGTGAAATATTATGTGAGATATTATGACTATGTGTACATATTATATACACGAGCACCTTATGTGATTAAGTGAAAATTTCTACTCAACTGTCGTGTTGATTCTTCTTTATGTGACTATTTTTAAAAAGAAATGAGATAACAGATCAGAGTGGCGCAACAAAAGCATTTGGAAGCCTTTTACATAATATAGTTACTTTTGTATTCTTTTCGAAAATTGTAACTCTTGTATTTTGTACAAATTTTATGTGAAAAGTATTATTTCTTTTTACTAAAATATGAAGGGTATTTTTCCGGGTCATTACAATATTACAGTTGGTTTAATGAAAATATGTTTTTGCCTTTCCGGGTCATTACAATATATATATGAATGACGTCGTAGTTCGATAACAATTTATGCTCAGGTCAAGTAACTTGTCACAAAGTATCAAAAAATCAACTTTACTTGGTAGTTCAAGCATGTTGATAAGTTTTGATGATGTATTATTGCAATCTTACGGTTGCGTCTAAACCAATTAACGAAAACACTCGATTCGAATAAAGTCAACTGATAATTTTGACTTTTGGCCACGTACAAATCCATGACTAGAAAATAATTTATTATTTTTTTAATAAAAAGAGGCCCTTAGCCACGATTTATCCATCGCTCAGTATAAAAAAGAACTTTTAAAATTGGGTTGCTCAGCCACGGATTTTTCCGTGGCTAAGTATTAAATTTAATTTTTTTTAATGGCTCACTTATATATTCTGATCTGACATTTCAGGACTTAAAAGGGTTTGGGCCATTTCAAAATCATATTGTTTTCATCATGATTATTATTTTTTCGCATTTTATGAGCTAAATATTACAGTTTGTTTAATGAAAATACGTTTTTCCCTTTCAATGATATATATGAATGATTTCGTAGTTCGATAAAAATTTATGCCAAGGTCAATTAACTTGTCTCAAATTATCAACAAATCGACATTCTTTGGTAGTTCAAGCATATTGATTAGTTTTTAAGATGTATTACACCAATCGTACGGTTGCGTCTAAGATAATTAATTAAAACGCCTGATTCGAATAAAGTCAATTGATAATTTTAACTTTTGGCCACCGAAACTTGCTTCAGCACGCAATTCGGAAAACAACCTCAAATTGAGCTTTTAGCTATATAAACGTGGCTAGAAATTAATTTATTATTTTTTTTTATAAAAAAGGCTCTTAGCCACAATTTTATCCGTGTCTAAGAATCGGCTTGCTTAGGCATGGATTTTTCCGTTGCTAAGTATGAAATTGAATTTTTTTTATTTTAAATGGCTCACTTATATCGCTCGATCCGACATTTCGAGACTTAAAAGGGTTTGAACCATTTCAAAATCATATTGTTTTAATCATGATTATGATATTTTCGCATTATACGACTTAAATATTACAGTTTGTTTAATAAAATTACGCTTTTTTCCTTTCAGTGATATATATTAATGACTTCGTAGCTCGATAACAATTTATGCCAAGGTCAATTAACTTGTCTCAAATTATCAAAAAATCGACTATCTTTGGTAGTTCAAGCATATTGACTACTTTTCAAGATGTATTACTCCAAGCGTCAAAGCTAATTCACGAAAACACCCAATTTAAATAAAGTCAATTGATAATTCTGACTTTTGTCCACAGAAAAATCCATGGCTAGAAAATAATTTATTATTTTCTTACCAAAAAAGGGCCCTTAGCCTCGGTTTTATCCTTGGATAAGTATAAATTTTTTTTAAATTGGCTTGCTTAGGCACGGATTCTTCCTTGGCTAAGTATTAAATTTAATTTTTTTTTATTTTAAATGGCTCACTTATATCGCTCAATCCAACATTTTGAGACTTAAAAGGGTTAGAACCATTTCAAAATTTTATTGTTTTCATCATGATTATTACATTTTCACTTTTCAAGAGTTAAAAAATACAGTTTGTTTAATAAAAACACATTTTTTTCCTTCCAGTGATAAATATGAATGACTTCGTAGTTCGATAATAATTTATGCTAGGGACAATTAACTTGTCACAAATTATCAAAAAATCAACTTTATTTGGTAGTTCAAGCATATTGATTAGTTTTCAAGATGTATTACTTCAATCGTAGAGTTGCGTCTAAGCTAATTAACGAAAACGCCTGATTCGGAGAAAGTCAGCTAATAATTTTTACTTTTGGCAATAGAAAAATCCGTGGCTCGAAAATAATTCATTAGTTTTTTTATAAAAAGGGCCCTTAGCCACGGTTTTATCCATGGCTAAGTATAATTTTTTTTAAATCGGCTTGCGCAGCCACGAATTCTTCCGTGGCTAAGTATTAAATTTAATTTTTTTTATTCTAAATGGCTCACTTATATAGCTCGATCCGACATTGCAGGACTTAAAAGGGTTTCAACCATTTCAAAATCATATTGTTTCATCATGATTATTATATTTTCACTTTTCATGAGTTAAATATTACAGTATGTTTAATGAAAATACGTTTTGTCCTTTCAGTGATATACATGAATTACTTCGTGTTCTATAATAATTTATGCTAAGGTTAATTAACTTGTCATAAATTATAAAAAAATCAATTTTATTTGGTAGTTAAAGCATATTGCTTAGTTTTCTAGATGTAGTATTCCAATCGTACAGTTGCGTCTAAGCTATTTAATGAAAATGCCCGATTCGGATAAAATCAACTGATAATTTTAACTTTTGGCCATGAAATAATTTATTAGTTTTTTTTATAAAAAAAGGGCCCTTCGCCACGGTTTTATCCATGGCTAAGTATAATTTTTTTTTTAAATCGGCTTGCGTAACCATGGAGTTTTCCGTGGCTAAGTATTAAATTTAATTTTTTTTAATTTTAAGTGGCTCACTTATATCGCTTTATCTGACATTTTAGGATTTAAAAAGGTTTGAACCATTTCAAAATCATATTGTTTTCATCTTGATAATTGTATTTTCGTATTTTACGAGTTAAACATTACCGTTCGTTTACTAAAAATACATTTTTTTTTCTTTTAGTGATATATGTGAATGACTTCGTCGTTCGATAACATGCTATGTTAAGGTCAATTAACTTGTCTCAAATTATCAAAAAGTCAACCTTCTTTGGTAGTTCGAGCATATTGCTTAGTTTTTAAGATGTATTCCTCCAATCACACGGTTGCGTTTAAGCTAATTAACAAAAACGCCCGATTCGAATAAAGTCAATTGAGAATTTTGACCTTTGGGCCACGGAAAAATACGTGGCTAGAAATTAATTTATTATTTTTTTTTTTTGTAAAAAAGGGCCCTTAGCCATGGTTTTATATTGGCAAAGTATAATTTTTTTTTCTAAATTGGCTTGCTTAGGCACGGATTTTTTTGTGGGTAAGTATTAAATTTAATTTGTTTTTAAATTTTAAATGGCTCACTTATATCGCTCGATCTGACATTTCGGGACTTAAAAAGGGTTTGAACCATTTCAAAATCATATTGTTTTCATCATGATTATGAAATTTTCGCATTGTACGACTTAATATTACACTTTGTTTAATGAAAATACTTTTTTTGCTTTCAGTGACATATATGAACGACTTCGTAGTTCGATAACATTTATGCCAAGGTCAATTAACTTGTCACAAATTATCAAAATATCAACTTTCATTGGTAGTTCAAGCATATTGATTTGTTTTAAAGATGTATTACTCCAATCATACGGTTGCATCTAAGCTAATTAACAAAAATGCCCGATTAATATAAAGTCAACTAATAATTTTGACTTTTGACCATAGAAAAATTCATGGCTAGAAAATAATTTATTATTATTTTTTTAAAAAAGGGCCCTAAGCCACGGTTTTATCCGTGGCTAAGTATAATTTTTTTTTTTAAATCGGCTTGCTTAGCCATAGATTCTTCCGTGGCTAAGTATTAAATTTATTTTTTTTTAATTTTAAATAGCTCACTTATATCACTCGATCCAACATTTCGGGACTTAAAAGGATTTGAACCTTTTCAAAATCATATTATTTTTTCATCATGATTATTACATTTTCTCTTTTCATGAGTTAAATATTACAGTTTATATAATGAAAATACGTTTTTTTCCTTCTAGTGATATATATGAATGAATTCGTAATTCGATGATAATTTATGCTAAGGTCAATTAACTTTTCACAAATTATCAAAAATCAACTTTGTTTGGTAGTTCAAGCATATTGATTAGTTTCCAAGATGTATTACTCCAATCGTACAGTTGCGTCTAAGCGAATTAACGAAAATGCCCGATTCGGACAAAGTCAACTAATAAATTTGACTTTTGGCCACGGAAAAATCCATGGCTAGAAAATAATTTATTATTTTTCTTTTTACAAAAAAGGGCCCTTACCCACGGTTTTATCCGTGGCTAAGTATAATTTTTTTTAATCGGCTTGCTTAGCCACGGAGTTTTCCGTGGCTAAGTATTAAATTTAATCTTTTTTTAATTTTAAACGGCTCACTTTTATCGTTCGCTCGGCATTTCGGGATTTAAAAGGGTTTGAACTATTTCAAAATTATATTGTTTTGATCATGATTATTAAATTTTTGCATTTTACGAGTTAAATATTACCGCTTGTTTAATAAAAATACGCTTTTTCCTTTCAATGATATTTGTGAATGACTTCGTAGTTCGATAACATTTTATGCCAAGGTCAATTAACTTGTCTCAAATTATCAAAAAATAGACTTTTTTTGGTAGTTCAAGCATATTGATTAGTTTTTAAGATGTATTACTCCAATCGTACGGTTGCATCTAAGCTAATTAACGAAAACACCAGATTCGAATAAAGTCAACTGATAATTTTCACTTTGGCTACGGAAAAATACGTGGCTAGAAATTAATTTATTATTTTTTTTTTATAAGAAAGGGCCCTTAGCCACAGTTTTATCCGTGGCTAGGTATATTTATATTTTTTTTTAAATCAGCTTGCTTAGGCACGGATTTTTCCGTGGCTAAGTGTTAAATTTAATTTATTTTTTTTATTTTAAATGGCTCACTGATATCGCTCGATCCGACATTTTGGGACTTAAAAGGGTTTGAACCATTTAAAATCATATTGTTTTCATCATGATTATGATATTTTCACATTGTACGACCTAAATATTACAATTTGTTTAATGAAAATACGTTTTTTCTTTCAAATGATATATATGAATGATTTCATAATTCGATAACAATTTATGCTAAGGTCAATTAACTTGTCTCAAATTATCAAAAAATCGACATTCTTTGGTTGTTCAAGCATATTGATTAGTTTTCAAGATGTTTTACTATTATCGTACGGTTGCGTTTAAGCTAATTAACAAAAACGCCCTATTCGAATAAAGTCAACTGATAATTTTGACTTTTGGGCACAAAAAAATCCGTGGCTAGAAAATAATTTATTATTTTTTTTTTATAAAAAGGGCCCTTAGCCATGGTTTTATCCGTGGCTAAGTACATTTTTTTTTAAATCGGCTTGCTTAGCCCCGGATTTTTCTTTGGCTAAGTGTTAATTTTAACTTTTTTATATTTTAAGTGGCTCACTTATATCATTCAATCCCACATTTCTTGACTTAAAAGAGTTTGAACCTGTTGATGTTTTTGTAACGAGCACACGCAAGCATACGTATCGCACAAGTAGTATAAAAATATCGATCCCACGAGGACTAATTCCTAAGCAATTTTCTAATCTTCTTCACACAAACTTGTGACTTCTTAATTCAAACAATTGAAAGTAAAATTGAGAGATTTGTGAAATTAACAGCAAGTAAACAATTTACGAAAGTAATAAACTAGGAATTACCAAGAGAAAATAACCTAGGTCTTTAACTTCCCCTTGTATGTCTTTTAAGCGATTCTCCTAAATCTCTCTATCAAGTAACAAAGCATGCTCAATAATCCGAAATTCTATTTTATCTAAGCTACTCTCTCGATATAGCATAAACCTTATTAACTAGATTAATTCTCTATATCTCTATGAGAATCGAACCTAGATAATAGCATTAAGAACCAATTTCGAGTGATTACCTAAGGTAGGTTGGTACTCTCGTCCTTCCTACGAATTATATTCCCAAAGAATACAAACTTAGGTTGCTTTGTCCATTTCTAAACCATGAAATCCTCTCTCGAGCTCAATCAAGGTTAACGAATCAATTCTAATGGTAGCCAATCACTAGAACGCATTAAGACCAAAACAAAACAATTGATATGCAAAGTACTTAATAGAGATTCATAGAGATTCAATAAAAATCCATACAAGGTTCCATTAAAGACCTAGAAAAGAAATCTAGTTCACCATACTACAAGAATTCATGGCAAAAAGTATGAAGAAAATAAACATAAAACAAGGAAGAGATGAAAGAAGAACTCTTGATGATGATGTAAATCTTCTTCTTTTTCCCTTTCTTCTCTTCTCTTGCTCCCACAAGTCTCTTCTCTTCTCCTCTGTTTTTCTCCGGGTCCCAGCCGCTCTGTTTTTGCCCCCTTTTCCCTTTTATAAAGTCAGAAAAACGCACAAAAGTCCGAAAACCTAGTTTTCAAAAGTGCGCCCCCGCCTAGGCGGCCAGCTCGCTGGAAGTTTTCACTTCAATGCCGCCTAGGCGGGATATTTTGCCGCCTAGGCGGCTAGCCTATTGGAATTCGACTCTTCAGTGCCGCCTAGGCGGCTAGCTCACGGGAACTTGATTTGCATTTTCTTCATTGCCGCCTAGGCGGGACATTATTACGCCTAGGCGGCTGGCTCACTGTTTGTTTGCCCCTTTTTCAATTGTTTTGTCTCCAAAACTCGTCCTGCCAAAGAAAGCAACAACTAGTCAAGCTAAATAACATTTTCTTGGCCAAAAAACTAGCAATTTAAATTAAATGGAGCTAAAATTTACACAATATAAAGCCAAAATAACTCTAGAAACTAGAGTTATCACACCCCCAAACTTAAGTTTTTGCTAGTCCCTAGCAAAAGAAACGCCTAACTGACAAAGGGTTTGACAAACCAAACCAATAATCAACCATAGCTGTATGAGGTTCTCATATATTGCTCTATTTAAAAAGATTTAAAGTTAGCCAGATAAATCCACTTTGAGATATACCTTTATTGTGTGTGTGTGTGACGCCTTGAATGAGAGGTAAAACTCAGATCAAATTACACCCACATAACTAGTTAATCAGTGAGTTAAAAGAAAGAAAGGAAATAAAAGAATCTCAAGTGCTTTACTTAGGCTAAGGTCATCCCAGGCACGTATTGGATTTTGCTAGAAAGACTCAAAGGGAGTTGCAATTCGATGCACTTCAAAAGTAAGTAAACTGACAAAAGCATGCCATGCAATTTTTTTCTTTCCTCTTTCTCTCTTTTTTTTTTTTTATCCACATTTCCCAGTACCTTTTTCCCACAAATTTAACCTCAGTGCCATCGGGCCCTCTGATCTACAAGCAAAGCACTCTCGAAAGGGGGGAAAAGAACGGGCAACTCACATTTCACACGTGTAAGCATAATCTTTCACTAAAATCACCTAACTCAACCAAGGCAAGTGCAACAATGAAAAAGGCATACCCAAAAGACAGATAAATCCGTTGTCCTCGAAAAGATTTGCATGTTCGATCATCGAACCACAGCCTTTACTAAACAACAACAAAACCACTCGCAACATCAAACTAACCTCAAAAAGACACAAGCTTGCATAAACATTACCCCCTCACACCCCCAAACTTAATTCAACCATTGTCCTCAATGGGAGAAAAACAAAATAACTCTAAACACAAAGCCGAAACACATAGGAAAAAATGAACGAGAGAGAAAAGAAAACACCCCTGGACTGGAGCTAACTCGCCATATTGTCGCTATGATCATTGTCCGGGGGCAATAGTGTTTGTGGAGGTCCAAATGTTAGAGGAGGTAGCCTTAGGAACTCTGAAGTGTCCGCCATAAAGCAAACTGTGATTGGAGCTCCATGCCGCTTAAGTGGGACTGAAGTCTGAAGATAAAATAAAATAAAATACTAACTACTCAAAAATCAAAATAAACAACTAGATAAATAAAAGAAATGGATAAAAAGCTTGGGTTGCCTCCCAAGTAGCGCCGTTCTTTATCGTCTTTGGCTAGACGTTGCTGTGCTTTATGGCGGGTCTTCCAAATTGATTAGAGCAACTTGATGAACAAAGTCACCCCTGTAGTAGTGCTTCACCCATTTGCCATTCACCTGGAACCTTTCACCTTTCTTGTTTTCAATTTCAACACGACCAGGATCAAAGGTCCTGTTAGACTGCTTCTTTCCCAAAATTCGTAGAGAATCAGGGACCTTGATGTATTCTTCCATGGCCCTGTTTGTTTCTTCGAGCTTACCAATCAATGCACCCTCAAGCTCATTAATAAGTTTGGCTCCATGTATGGGAGGCGGTGCTATCGTATCAAGAACACCAATAGAGAAACATTCACGTTCAGTAGGGTGTTTTAGTGTGTCAAAAATGCTGAACTTTGCCTCTTCATCACCAACCCTCATAGTTAGCTCGCCTTTTTGCACATCTATTAAAGTTCTGCCTGTTGCTAAAAAGGGTCTCCCTAAAATCAATGGTGTATTCCTGTCTTCCTCCATCTCGAGCACAATAAAATCCGCCGGAAAGATAAATTTGCCAACCTTCACTAGAACATCTTCAACTATGCCCGCCGGATAAGCCAAGCTCCTATCCGCTAACAATAATGTAACAGAAGTAGGCACAATCTCACCCAACTCAAGCTTCTTATAAATTGACATGGGCATCAAATTAACGCTCGCCCCCAAATCGCATAACGCTTGCCCCACGTATTTACCTCCCATAGAGCATGGAATTGTGAAACTACCTGGATCCTTCAGTTTTGGTGGAAGCTTGTTCTGAATAATGGCACTACATTCTTCTGTCAATGCTACAGTCTCACACTCGCCCAAACGCCGCTTTTTCAACAAGATCTCCTTCATGAACTTCACGTAACTGGGCATCTGTTCCAAGGCTTCCGCAAATGGAATGTTTATAGACAACTTCTTGAAAATATCCAAAAACCGTTGGAATTGTTTGTCCAGTTTGCTTGTCCGCAACTGTTGAGGGAAATGAGGAGGAGGTATTACCACTTTTGGCTACACAGTTTGCTCTTCTTCAACTTGTTGTGACTCGGTGGTTTTATTATGCCTGGATTGCTTGGGCCCCTCTTCCGTTTGCTCCTCTATATGTACCTCTTTGTTTTTCTTAGGTACAACTCCTGTCTCCTTACCACTTCTAAGAGTGATTGCATTGATTGTCTCCCTTGTTGAACCATGAGGGGTTTGTGTATCAAACGGTAAAGCCCCCGGGGGTCTGTTGCTCAAAGCATTAGCTATTTGACCCATGCTTTTCTCTAGCATTCTCATAGAGGCTTCATAGCTCTGCATCCTTACCTCTGTTTGTTGCATGAATTGTTGCAGCCTCTCTTCGGTGGAACTCCTATTTTCAACTGGTTGAGACCTCTGCTGGAAATTCTGTTGAAAACCTGGCGGTGCGGATGGTCTAGATGAAGAAACACCTTGATTGTTGCTCCATGAGAAGTTAGGGTGGTTCCTCCACCCTGGGTTGTATGTGTTGGAATATGGATTGATTTGATTCCTGTTTTGATTTCCTACATAGTTAATTGCCTCCGTTTCATGTGGATCTCTAAGTAGGAACGGGCAGTGATCACTCTGGTGGCTTTCTCCGCACTGTTCACAAGAACTCGCAATATGTTGCACTTTTTGCATTTGCTAACCCTGGCTAATAGAGAGGTTGTCGAGCTTGTTATCTAACTTTCTCAGTAAGGCTTCAAAACCTGTTGCAATTTGAGCTGCTACTGTTGTTGCAGGATCGACCTGGTGAACACCTGCAGTGTGAGCGGAACCATTCCTCTCTTGGGCTCTAAAATTATTAGAGGTCAGCTCCTCTAACAATTCAAATGCTTCCTCAGGTGACAAATACAATAGCTGACCTTTGGCAGTGGAGTCCAATTGAGTGGCCCATCTCAATGTCAACCCATAATAAAAACGCCGAACTTTTGTAGCCTCAGATAACCCATGGTGCGGACATCTCCGAAGCAGCCCTTTGAATCTCTCATAAGCATCAAAGAGAGACTCATCATCGAACTGCTTGAAATTATAAATCTCCTGTGTGAATTTCTCAGTCTTGGCTGGAGGGAAAAACTTACTGAGAAATTTTTTAACTAGCTGATTCCAGGTAGTAATGGAGTTACGTGGAAGGGAGTCCAACCATTCTTTTGCTCGCCCATCTAAGGTCCTGCTGAACAATCGCAACCTGATCTCTTCTGGTGTCATTCCGGTGGCAGAAAAATTGTCCACGATCTCAAGAAAGTTCCTAATGTGTGTGTTCAGGTCCTCTGCTGGCAACCCATGAAACCTGATTTCTCTCAGAGCTTGATTCGTAGCAGTGTCCACATGAAAGTTGACGGCTCCTAGTGGTGGTCGAACAATACTGAATCCAATATTGTCAACACTAGGCGTCATATAGTCGATGATCTTTCTTGGTGCCTCATTGATACCGTTGGCTGCTCCATCAACTTGACGAATCCCTTGATTAGCTCGAATAGCGCCACCCTCTTGAGGATTGACTTCTTCATTCCGCTGCTTGTTGTTTTCGTTCATTGTTGACCACTCCGACGACTCTAATTCCTTGCGTGCCTTGGTGAAACTCCTATTGTCTCGACAGAATTTTTCAATCTCCGGGTTGTATGCGTACCTTGGTGGACCTCGACTAGGCATAAACTGAAGTACCTAATAGCAAAACATAAAGGAATTAAGAATAACAAAATATGCAAAGAGAAAACAAGACACTTAGCAATATTAGTCCCCGGCAACGGCGCCAAAAACTTGTTGACGTTTTTGTAACGAGCACACGCAATCATACGTATCGCACAAGTAGTATAAAAATATCGATCCCACGAGGACTAATTCCTAAGCAATTTTCTAATCTTCTTCACACAAACTTGTGACTTCTTAATTCAAACAATTGAAAGTAAAATTGAGAGATTTGTGAAATTAAGAGCAAGTAAACAAGTTACGAAAGTAATAAACTAGGAATTACCAAGAGAAAATAACCTAGGTCTTTAACTTCCCCTTGTATGTCTTTTAAGCGATTCTCCTAAATCTCTCTATCAAGTAACAAAGCTTGCTCAATAATCCGAAATTCTATTTTATCTAAGCTACTCTCTCGATATAGCATAAACCTTATTAACTAGATTAATTCTCTATATCTCTATGAGAATCGAACCTAGATAATAGCATTAAGAACCAATTTCGAGTGATTACCTAAGGTAGGTTGGTACTCTCGTCCTTCCTACGAATTATATTCCCAAAGAATACAAACTTAGGTTGCTTTGTCCATTTCTAAACCATGAAATCCTCTCTCGAGCTCAATCAAGGTTAACGAATCAATTCTAATGGTAGCCAATCACTAGAACGCATTAAGACCAAAACAAAACAATTGATATGCAAAGTACTTAATAGAGATTCATAGAGATTCAATAAAAATCCATACAAGGTTCCATTAAAGACCTAGAAAAGAAATCTAGTTCACCATACTACAAGAATTCATGGCAAAAAGTATGAAGAAAATAAACATAAAACAAGGAAGAGATGAAAGAAGAACTCTTGATGATGATGTAAATCTTCTTCTTTTTCCCTTTCTTCTCTTCTCTTGCTCCCACAAGTCTCTTCTCTTCTCCTCTGTTTTTCTCCAGGTCCCAGCCGCTCTGTTTTTGCCCCCTTTTCCCTTTTATAAAGTCAGAAAAATGCACAAAAGTCCGAAAACCTAGTTTTCAAAAGTGCGCCCCCGCCTAGGCGGCCAGCTCGCTGGAAATTTTCACTTCAATGCCGCCTAAGCGGCTAGCCTACTGGAATTCGACTCTTCAGTCCCGCCTAGGCGGGACATTTTGCCGCCTAGGCGGCTAGCTCACGGGAACTTGATTTGCATTTTCTTCATTGCCGCCTAGGTGGGACATTATTACGCCTAGGCGGCTGGCTCACTGTTTGTTTGCCCCTTTTTCAATTGTTTTGTCTCCAAAACTCGTCCTGCCAAAGAAAGCAACAACTAGGCAAGCTAAATAACGTTTTCTTGGCCAAAAAACTAGCAATTTAAATTAAATGGAGCTAAAATTTTCACAATATAAAGCCAAAATAACTCTAGAAACTAGAGTTATCAGAACCATTTCAAAATCATATTGTTTTCATCATGATTATTATATTTTCACATTTTATGCGTTAAATATTACAGTTTGTTTAATGAAAATACGTTTTTCCCTTTAAGTGATATATATGAATGACTTCGTAGTTGGATAAGAATTTATGCTCAGGTCAATTAACTTGTCACAAATTATCAAAAAATTGACTTTATTTGGTAGTTCAAGCGTATTGACTAATTTTCAAAATGTATTACTCCAATCGTACAGTTGCGTCTAATCTAATTAACAAAAACACCCGATTCGGATAAAGTCAACTGATAATTTTGACTTTTGGCCATGGAAAAATTTGTAGCTATAAAATAATTTATTGGTTTTTTTTTATAAAAAAGGGCCCATAGCCACGGTTTAAATCGGCTTGCTTAGCCACGGAGTTTTTCGTGGTTAAGTATTAAGTTTTATTTTTTTGTTAATTTTAAATAGCTCACTTAGATCGCTCGATTTGACATTTCGGGATTTAAAAGGGTTTGAATCATTTCAAAATCATATTGTTTTCATCATGCTTATTATATTTTTTCCATTTTATGAGTTAAGTATTACACTTTATTTAATGAAAATACGTTTTTCCCTTCTTGTGATATATATGAATGACTTCGTAGTTCGATAACAATTTATGCCAAGGTGAATTGACTTGTCAGTAATTATCAAAAAATCGACTTTATTTGGTTGTTCATGCATATTAATTAATTTTTCAAGATGTATTACTCCAATCGTATGGTTGCGTCTAAGCTAATCAACGAAAACGCCCAATTCAAATTAAGTCAACTAATAATTTTGACTTTTGGCTGCAGAAAAATCCATGCCTAGAAAATAATTTATTATTTTTTTTAATAAAAAAGGGCCCTTAGCCATGGTTTCATCCGTCGCTAAGTATAAAAAAAATTTCTTTTAAAATCGGCTTGGTTAGACGCGGATTTTTCTGTGGTTAATTATTAAGTTTAATTTTTTTTATATTAAATTGCTCACTTATATCGGTCGATCCGATATTTTGGGACTTAAAAGGGTTTGAACCATTTCAAAATCATATTGTTTTCATCGTGATTATTATATTTTCGCATTTTATGAGTTAAATATTACCGTTTGTTTAATCAAAATACTATTTTCCCTTTCAGTGATATATATGAATGACTTCGTAGTTCGATAACAATTTACGCTAATGTCAATTAACTTGTCACAAATTATCAAAATATCAACTTTATTTGGTTGTTCAAGCATATTGATTAGTTTTCAAGATGTATTACTCCAAGCGTACGGTTGCATCTAAGCTAATTAACGAAAACGCTCGTTTCGAATAAGGTCAATTGATAATTTTGACTTTTGGCCTCGGAAAAATTTGTGGCTAGAAAATAATCTATTACTTTTTTTATAAAAATGGGCCGTTAGCCACGGTTTTATCCATGGCCAAGTATAGTTTTTTTTAAATCGTCTTGCTTAGCCACAGATTTTTCCATGGCTAAGTATTAAATTTAATTTTTTTTTATTTTAAGTGGCTCACTTATTTCGCTTGATCCGACATTTCGGTACTTAAAAGAGTTTGAACCATTTCAAAATCATATTGTTTTCATCTTAATTATTATATTTTTGCATGTTATGAGTTAAATATTACAGTTTGTTTAAGGAAAACACGTTTTTGCCGTTCAGTGATATGTATGAATGACTTCAATCAACTTGTCACAAATTATCCAAAAATTGACTTTATTTGGTTGTTCAAGCATATTGATTAGCTTTCAAGATGTATTACTCCAATCGTACGATTACGTTTAAGCTAATAAATGAAAACGCCCGATTCGGACTAATTCAACGGATAATTTTGACTTTTGGCCGCGGAAAAATCCGTGGCCAGAAAATAATATATTATTTTTTTATCATTTATATCACTTGATTCGACGTTTCGGGCGCACATGAGCGTTCAATACCTTCCCCCAAAGAATAGTCCATATTCTCGTCAATGATGAATTCCCACACTGGTCTAGCTGCATGATAAGATGATACGCACTCCAAACCAAAAAACGCCTATCTCGTGTGAAATTTCAAATCAACCAATCAGGTGAATGGGCTCGAGGTAATGGGATTTTCAAAATAAGCTCAGTATCTTCTTTCGAAAAAGTTATAGAACAAGTTCCTTGTTTTTTGTGTTGGTGTTGGGATGGATGAGTAGCAGCAACTAGAAGCTACATCGAGGGGTGATCGGTTTGAATAACGCGGCCTATTAATCCACTTATCTTCCCAAATTCAAACTTTGTTAACGGCTCCAATTCGCCATCAAGATCCCACAAAAATGGTAAGTCGAGCTCCCCAATTACCTTTCCACACAAAAGATGGTCTAACTCCCAAACGAGAATCTCGAAAATCACAATGGGGAAAATATCGCCTTTTAAGCACGCATCCTATTGGGTTATTCAGCTCCGTGATCAACCATCAAGCTTGCTTGGCTAGTAGAGCTTCGTTGAATGCCTTTAGAGATTGAAATCCCAGTTCGCCCATCTTTTTGCTTTACGTAACTCTGACCAGGCAAGCCAATGTATTTTGTTCTTACCCTTGTTATTTTGTCAAAATTTAACCGTCACCCCCTCCAGTTCTGAAACAAAAGTTGTTGGGATCTTGAAGCACGACATTGAGTATTTTAGGAATGATTGTAACACAAACTTTGATTAAAATTTGCTTTCCCGCGGAAGAAAGTGAGTTTTCAATCCATCCATCTATTCGTTTCCACAATCGATCTTGAATAGATGCAAATAATATTTTCTTTGATCTACTCACTCTCGCCGGTAAGCCAAGATACATATCATGTTTCTCTAGATATCACACCCCTAATGAGTCTGCCATTGTTTGTTGAGCCTTTGCGCTGATATTTTTGCTGAATACCACTACAAAAATCCAAATAATACAGCATGATTTTCTTGATTAAACTAAAGAATGGTACAAACTATATATAGTACATTCAATCATGTCAATTAACTATTTATCAAAATAAAATCAATTGCTAAATTAAGATGTTTTTAGAAAAAAAATTAATTCTTTTAATAAAATTAATTTGGGTAACTTCTTTTGATACACTTTTTTTGATAGAATTTGGGGCACTTTTATTTTTATAAGAAAGCTTAATAATTTTTATATTTTATTCTCCAAACTATAAGCTTATCTTCAATATTTTTTTTTTCATAAATCTAACAACAAGATAAGTATATGATTTTGACACACACACACACTCGCACGTATACATACACACAAACTAAAAGAAATATTGTTACATAATAATATGGTATATAATTTAAATAAAGTAATTTGACAAAGGAAAGAGTTTAAAAGTATATGTTCGGATACATGTGTATAAATACTTTTTAAAAATTTAAAAAATATATTATATATCAAAAGTAAAGAGTTTTAAGAATAAATATATACTACTGAATTTTATAGAGAGAGATGAAACATGGAAGCAGTAATTAAAAAAAATTGTAACTCATAATACTTAAATAAAATTAAATATGAAAATATGTTTATGTGGAAAAATTGGATAAAACTAACTTATCCGCATCATTACTGATAAGTACGTAATTCCACTTGATTTTATGTTTATTTTGTCGGACTTATCATGTATTTTTCTCCATTTGAACCTTATTATGCCTAAATTCGAGTTAAATCATTGTTTTATAGATGAGATGGAAAAAGTACCATCAAGGAGACGAAAAGTGGAATTAAAGAGTTCGGTACTTACACAAGATATTTTGGGTATCAACCCATTTTCAACCATTTAGAGAAGAAACGAATCTGTATGAATGAGTACATATGCAAAATATTTCAAGTATGTACCCAGTTGCAGTCATTGGGGAGTTAAATGAATTTGTAAGTTTGGGTATGTACCCAAAGTTCGCGACAGCAATTAACAGCTTTCAATGTTTGATTAGGACTCTGTTTTGGAAGACGGCGCTAGGGTTTTTCTGCCTTTTTATTATGTCCAGATATAGTCCCACTTCTGATATTCACGTTTTTAGCTAGGTTTTAGAGTTTAGAACAATTTCTTTTTCATATTTTTCATATTTTTCATCTTTTGGGGATTTTGGGGGATGGAAGAAGGAAGAAATCAAGAGGCGAAGGGAGAACAAGGTTAGGTTTGAAATTTTCATCGAATAAGTTTAATTCTTCTCCTTTTATGAATTCTTTTCCAGATTTTGTTCTTGTTTTTTTTTAGTTTCATTATGAACTAATTCAATTGTTAAGTGTAAGGATGGTGTAGTTCACTTTTTTTGCTATTCTATGAAAATTTCATGTTTTTTAATCTGTTTTCGTGTATTTTTGTGTGATTCTCGTTTAATGATTTAATGCTTGGTTAGGGTTTGATCACCCCTAATTCATGAATTGAGGATCGTTGATGAGGTCGAGAGACGATTCACGATTATAGCTCTAATTAGACGAGATCAATCGGTGTTAAAGTTGCATGAGAATGAATTTAACATTGATTGAGCCTTAAGGCAATGATTAAAATTTACACAAATAGTTTCTAAAGCTGGGATTAATTAAATGAGAATTGGTTAGTCTTAGGCTTAGAAGAGATTATATAAATTAATTCCGCAATGCTCGAGAGTGATTGTAAATAGATTTGTTCCTGGCTTCACACAACCACGGAACTATTCAACTTAGGGATTGGATTAGAATATGGAATTAGGTGAATGAAACCACCTTGCACTTGCATTTCTCGCCTTGATTATTTGTTATTATTGTTATTCGTGAGTTATTTTTATTAAGAAATTAGGTTTTATTTAGAAAAAAAAACCACTACTCAATTTGATTCATTTAGCTAAACAACTCGAGTCACCTTCATGGATCAAATCGCAATCCCTGTGGGATTCGACATTCTACTCACTTTGTATTACTTGTACGACTGCATGCACTTGCGCAGCCCCAACAAATTTTTGGTGTCGTTGTAGGGGATTGGCACATTTGACTGTGATACTAGCCTGTGTGTTTAGACTAAATTTCTTTCTTTTTAGTTAGTTATTAATTTTTGTTATTTTTGTTGCTGAGTTTGTCTTCCTTTTTATATAGGTGTTCTTTTTTTGGTGTATGATCACGAGGCGTGCAAGTTAACTAGTGTCTTTGGACCTTAAAATCGAAAGAACCAACAGAAAAGAGGAACGTAGCAAGAGGAGCTAGAATAGCTCAGGAATGTATTAGGCTAACAACTAGAACAACGGGGTCAATGGTGGCAATGATCAAAATGCACCACCAGGCGATAAAAATGCAAGAACATTGTAGGACTTCATTGCATCCCAAGTCGAAGGAGCTAAACGGGGATACAAAGGCGCGTATTGAGGCGAATAATTTCAAGATTAAACCGGCCATATTCAACATGGTGACCAATAATGTGCAATTCTATGGCTTGCCAGACAAAGACCCTCACCAGCATAGATAACTTTATAGAGCTGTGTGGCACCATCAAGATCAACGGGGTGTCGGACAATGTAATAAGATTAAGGATTTTTGCCTTCTCTTTGAGGGATAAAGCTAAAATCTGGCTCAACTCGATGCTTAGTGGGTCTATTACAAATTGGGAACAACTGTCACATGTGTTCCTAATGAAATACTTCCCACCGGCCAAGATTGCCAAACTGCGAAATGATATTTCCATCTTTTCCTAAAATGGGTGGGAGTCACTATACAAGGCGTGGGAGAGATATAAGGAACTGTTAAGGAGGTGTCCCCACCATAGACTACCCAGATGGATGGTGGTGCAAATGTTTTACAACGGGTTGGAGGCCACCACTAAGTGTACAATTGATGCAGCAGTTGGAGGTTTCTTGGTTACCAAGACCGTGGATGATGCCTATAACCAAATAGAGGAGATGGCAATCAATAACTATCAGTGATCGGCAGAATCCACCAGTCAAAAGAATTAAAGGGGTAAGTTAGAGCTCAGTGCCATCGCATCGCTATAAGCTCACGTAAGCGCTCTAACTCACAAATTGGATTCCTTGAATGGTAACAACTTGAACGTGAGCCCTAACATGCGTGGGAGTCCATTTCCACTGATTGCTTATTGGGAAGTCCATTTCCTGTTGTTTCGAGTGAACAGGTTAATTTTGTAGAAGCGAACATGTATGGAAATACGCAGGGGAGACAAGCCAATAACCCCTACTCCAACACGTACAACCCAGGGTGGAGGAATCACCCTAAATTCTCTTGGGGTGGTCAGAATGTAAACAAACCATAGTTTCCATTAGGATTCCAGCAGAACTATCCTCCTCAGCAAGAGAAGACGAGCCCTCTAGAGATAAAGATGGACAAGTTTATTGATGCCTTGGGGTTAAAGATGGCATCGCAGGAGGAGAGATTGCATCGAGGGGAGGTTCGATCAAATCATAAAGAACCACTCCTCCTCCATTCACAATCTAGATGTTCAAATGGGCCAATTGGCCAATGCATTAACCAACAAGGTCCATGGTAATCTTCCAAGTAACACTGTAGTTAACCCAAAAGAGCAATGCAATGCAATTACGCTAAGGAGTGGTAAAGAGTTGGGGCCACCAATGATACCAAACACTGGAAGGAAAGAAGATGAAGAGGTCAAAGTACATGAGGATCAAAGGGGAATGAGGAAAAAGAAGAGGGGAAGCAAGTTGATCAAGCTCCAATGGTGAAAAAAACAAACCCCTATGAGACGAAGGTGCCATTCCCACAACGGTTTAGGCAAGCTCAGAAAGAACTCCAAATGAAGCAGTTCCTTGATAATTTTAAGAAACTACACATCAATATCCCATTTGCTGAGGCATTGGTGAACATGCCACATTACACTAAATTCTTGAAGGAGATCATATCGGACAAGAGAAAGTTGGAGGAATACTAGACTGTGGCACTGACAAAAGAGTGCAACAGCATCATCTCTCAAAAGCTGCCTATGAAATTAAAGGATTCAGGGAGTTTTACTATCCCTTGTGTGATTGAAAATTTTAAATTTTCTAATTGTTTATGTGATTTGGGTTCCGGTATTAATTTGATGCCTCTTTCTATTTTCAAGCAATTGGGAGTTGGAGATTTGTCCCTACTACAATTCCTTGCAACTTGCTGATCAATCACTCAAAAGACCCATTGGGGTAGTGGAGGATGTTTTGGTAAAAGTTGGGAAGTTTATTTTCCAGGTCGACTTTGTGGTGCTCGACCTTGAGGATGACAAGGATGTGCATTTTATCTTAGGGAGGCCCTTCATGAATGCGGGAAGAGCACTAATAGATGTCAATGTGGGGAAGTTGACTCTCAGACTTGGGGATGAGAATATAAATTTTGATGTTTTCAAATCTATAAAATGCCATAATGGGGATGATCATTGCATGAGATTGGAGGAAACTAATGACTATGTAAGATAAGTGATGGAGGGGAAAGAGAATAAGCAAGATGAGAGGAAAAAGGAACCGGCGTGCAAATAGTTACCAAAAACCTTGAGTCCTACACCCCCCCAAGCATTCAGCCCCCCAAGTTAGAGGTTAAGCCTTTACCTCAAAAGCCGGAATATGCCTTTTCGGGGGAGAATGAAACCGTATAAAGAATTTTAGGTCCTTCATTGACTAGGGAGCAAAAGAGGAGAATTGTGAGGCACCAAATTGCATACATCAAGAGGATTAGGCCTTCCATAGGCATACATGAAGTTTTGATGGAACATGATGCAGTTCTGAGAAGAGAAACAAAGAAGTGGTACAATGCCCACATCATGAGAAAGAAGTCCTACAAGGGACAACGAAGGGAACATTTCATGGTGAATGGCTAGTGTTTGAAGGTGTATGTGGGTGGAGATGTGCACAGAGTTGGGTCGACATCATACGTCGACCTTATTCATTAAACATGTCGAAAGAAGTCGAGCTAAAGACTTTAATTAAGCGCTTTTTGGGAGGCAACCCAAAATTTTCTATTTCTTGTGTTTTTGATTTCTTTTAGTTATTTGTGTGTTTTTTGTTTGGGTAGACCACTTGAGGTTTTGATGTGATTTTTGTTTGAATTTTTGTTGTGTAGGGGATTTTCATTTCTGGAAGTTTAGGTACTTACAGGAGAAATTTTGTGTAGTTACTCAAATTGGTGAAGCGGGTGTTCTTCGAGTGGTCAAGGTTCTGCACAATTGGGTACTTACCCAAAACTTTTTGGGTAGTAACCCAATTTTGAACATTGAAAAACTAGAAGAAAAAAAAAGAAAGAAAAAAGGGAAGAGAAAAATGTTTTTGAGGTTAACACTTAAATAAATCCAATATATGTATATTTACATACAATATATATTTGAAGAAAAAAAAACACAACTGTCTCCCTAATTCTTTCCTTCTCTCTCTCATCTCTCTCTCCCTTCCTCTCTTAAACCCTAACTTCCCCCTCCCCCTAAATTTTCCTCCCTTCCCATCACCACTGTCGCAGCTCTAGCCGACCATCCACCAGTGCTCCTCCACGTCCAACGCAGAGCCGCCGCTGACCAGCCGCCAGCTCCGCCAGAAACAGCAACAGACCCAGATGCAACCAATCACTACTGTGTTTCTCCATGGCACCACCACTAGCGAGCCTCTCCTGTTTTTAGCAGCCCCAGGCTTAGCCCAGCAGACCAATTCTAGTCGTTGCTGCTGCATCCCTACCACGCAGTTACGCACCACCACCCAAGGAAAAGGAGGATGAGACCGAGTTCTATGATGGCATCTGACCTTAGGTGCTTTCTATCCTTTTATTTAATTTCCGTTTGTGTTTTATTTTTGTTTTCATAATTCTTTGAGTATCAGTTGTGTTTCTTGTCTGAACTTATTTTTTGTACTTTGAGGACAAAGTACTCTCTAAGTGTATGTGTGTGTGGGGGGGGGGGAGGGATTTCAGTTGCCTAGGATAAGACTTTTGAGGTTAATTGTTGTTAGCTATGTTTATGGAATTTAAACAAGAACTATATATCGACTAGAAACCCAGACGACCAGACGAAAGAGTCATCTTTGATGACTCGTGTCTTGGTATAACAACGCCACGTATAGTTCAAGTTCAATTCTGTTGAGTTATAGCTAAATCTTGGTGATAATAGTTGTATGATAGATGTTCGAAAACTATTTTGTGTTGTGCCGTTTGTTATGTGTCGTCTTGGAATGCACGTGCTTTGTTGAAATTCCTTATTCTATGATGATTTTATGCTATGAAACAATATGTTTGGAATGATAAGCATGTATGAAGCATTTTGTGTGCACTTGAAGAATGATTGTTCTTGTTTTGCTATCCCCCACTCACTTTGAGTACATGGTCGGAGCAATTATTGCTAAATGATTTAGAGAAACTTTATATTTTTTTGAGAAGGTCTTGCATATGTGCTTTAACTGCATTAGGACACTAGAATCGATTTGATTTCATATCAAGGTGAAATCCTAGACTATGTTAAATTGGGGAGATGACTTAGACCATTTTTGAAAATTTTTGAGTCATAATTGCCTATTTGTTTGTTAAACGTAGCCCTTGAGTCCCCTTTGAGCCTACATTGTGCTTAGTTTTCTTGATAGCCACATTACAAGCCCAAAAGCACAATATCTACATATCCTAATCCTTTCTATACACTATACTTGATTTGCGATAATTGTCGGAGTATGTAGTGGATATGTGGAATTATGAGGGGAAAAAGTCGAGGGTTGTACGCATACTTATGTTCGGGATATACTAGCTCGCTTTAGAGAGAGAAAAAAAAACTTGCAGAAAAAATATGATAGAAAAAAAAATTGTGAAAAGAGAAGGGGAAAAAATGCAAAAAAAAAGAGAGAAAAAAAAGAGGAAATGAAAGAAAGAGCGAGCTAGCACTCTCAAACACATAATGACAAAAATTACATTGAGAGTGATGGTTTTGAATAAGTTTGGGGGAGTGGAATGCATAAATAATGTTCTAAAAACTCCAACTTGTCCAATTTAAGTAATTTAGGTGCATGAGTCAAATACTCTTCTATATTTTCCTACCCTTCACCCAAGCCATACATTACAAGCTTAATTAAGTCCTATCGATTCCCAGTTTATTGTTGTCTATATTAGTGGAGATAAGAATGAAAAATCGACTTATGGAGTCTACTTTTTGCGCCTATCGCATGAATATAAAATGATCCGGATTGTTGGTGATTGTTGCCCTTGATCATATCACACATGATAACACAGAAGATACTTGATAATGATAGTTGTTTGTAGAGTGTGCATGAAATTTTAATTGCTTGCACATTGAACCAATGACATAGTGCTTAATAGTTCTAGAGAAAATAAAATGGAGTTTTGCTTTAGTGCGTGGTGCTCCAAGAATGAGCTTTGATTGTGCCCAGTTCCTTAACTACTAGAAAAATTATTTTTTGTGACCGATTTTGGCTTAAATCGGTCACAAAACAGCTTTGTGACTGAATCTGTGACCGAATAAATCGGTCACGAAAACCTTGGTCACAGCTTTTTTGTGACTGAAGCTGTGACCGACTATTTTGTGACCGAATTTGTGACCGAAATTTTGGTCACAAAATGAAATAAATAGTGACCGAAATTTCGATTACAAAATGAGGGGAATAGTGACCGAAATTTCGGTCACAATTTGATTCCATCTGTGACCGAAATTTCGGTCACTATACCTTTCATTTTGTGACCGAAATTTCGATCACAAAATTTTAATCAATCAATTTAAATTTATTTCATTTTGTGACCGAAATTTCGGTCACTATTTATTTTATTTTGTAACCGAAATTTCGGTCACAAAATTTTAATCAATCAATTTAAATTACATTTGTACCCCGAAATTTCGGTCACAAAATTTTAATCAATCAATTTAAATTACATTTGTACCCGCATCAACACCACCCTACCCCACCCCCAGCCCCGCTCCGCCCCTGGACCCCACCCCCAGCCCCGCTCCGCCCCTGGACCCTCCCCCCCAGCCCCGCTCCGCCCCTGGACCCACCCCCCTACGACCCCACATGTTGAGCATGGAAGAAATATTTCCTCTTTGCACTTGATGTGGTTTGAACCCTTGACTTCTAGGTTGAGGTGAGGGTTTCAAACCACTACACCACTTATGCTCTTTGTGCATGAATTGATTTTTCTTATATTTAAATTATATTTGTGCGATATTCAAATTTTAAATTATCTAAATAAATTTCATTAAAATTTTATCATTTTTGTAAATTTAGTAGTTTTACTAATTCTACAATATTTATCTTGACTTTATCAAAAATTTTATTTTATTTTATTTCTGCATAAATTCTTATTTGTGAATTATCACGAAACCAAACTTTAGAGAAATATTTTCATATTTTTGGTTTGAGGGAAGATATTTAGAGAAACATCTTATTTGAATTTTGTGTTTTGTGGAAAGTTTTTGAATTTTCAACTGAAACCAAACTCAATTCCACATCTAGGTTCGACTAATAATTCGATTTCTTAATTTAATTGAACAATTACTCATTTTTCCAATTCAATCAATTTGCTTAAATTAATTTTTATCTGTATTTGAAAATTAATAATGATTAATGTAATAATTTGTTCTTAATTAGAATGTATTGATATAATTAATTAATATGTAGCCGTTGCCTCTGCTCGAATAAGAGCCTATTTGGATGGGATTTTTTCAAATGAGGACTTGTTTTTTGATAAAAAAAACACTTCAAACTAAAAAAATTGTGTTTGGATGAACTTTTTGAAAAAACAAACAAAAGTTAGAAAAATTATGATCTGCAAAAGTTTCACTAGTAAAATTTGAACAAAAGTGATCCAATAACTTTTGTAGCAGTTTCTCTGTCATATACAATACATACATACATACATACATATATATATATAGATTGCATTTTACTTAATGCAAAACGAAATCATAAATTAAAAAATTGAAAATTTGCATCAATAATCTCAACAAATAATACATGATTTATTCAAATATTTTAATTATTATTAAATTTAAAATATTTAATATTATTTTTGTCAAGTTAATTTTTTATATTTTCTATATGTATATATTTAAAATACTTGTTAAATTTTCAGATTATTATTTAATTAATTATGTTAATTATTCAATTTCCTTAATTCAATTTGACTAATTATTTAGTTATCTCTCTTCAATTCAATTGGATTAATTATTTAGTTTCAACAAAATAAAATTGAACTAATTATTCAGTTCTCCCTACTCAATTAGATTAATTACTCAATTTTCTTTATTCAAATATATTAATTACTCAATCTTCTCAATTTAATTGAACAAATTATTATTCAATATCTCCACTTCAATTGTGCCAATAATGAAATTTTCCCTAATTTCATTGGATTGATTAGTCATTGCTCCTAACTCAGTTGGTCCAATTACTCAAATTCCACAATTTAATTATCTTAATTACTTAATTCCAATTAGTCAAACAAATTTGGTCACAAATTTCCTCAAAGAGGATAGGATTTTGTGACCGATTTGTCGGTCACAAATTCGCACAAAGAGCTAGTATTTTGTGACCGAAAATTCGGTCACAATTTCTCCCCCAAGAGGCTAGTATTTTGTGACAGATTTTTCGGTCACTATTTTTGCTCAAAGAGCTAGTATTTTGTGACTGAAATTTCGGTCACAATTTCCCCTCAAGAGGCTAGTATTTTGTGACTGATTTTTCGGTCACAATTTTGGCTCAAAGAGCTAGTATTTTGTGACCGATTTTTCGGTCACAATTTTGCCCCAAGAAGCTAGTATTTTGTGACCGATTTTTCGGTCACTATTTTCCCTCAAAGAGCTAGTATTTTGTGACCGAAAATTCGGTCACAATTTCACTCAATGTGCCTACCATTTTGTGACCGATTTTTCGGTTACAATTTTCGCTCAAAGAGCTAGCATTTTGTGACCGAAAATTCGATCACAATTTCCCCCCAAGAGGCTAGTATTTCGTGACCGATTTTTCGGTCACAATTTTCGCTCAAAGAGCTAGCATTTTGTGACCGAAAATTCAATCACAATTTCCCCCCAAGAGGCTAGTATTTTGTGACCGATTTTTCAGACACAATTTTCGCTCAAAGATATAGCATTTTGTGACCGAAAATTCGGTCACAACTTTCCCCCCAAGAGGCTAGTATTTTATGACCGATTTTTCGATCACAATTTTCAGCTCAAAGATATAGTATTTTGTGACCTGAAATTCGGTCACAATTTTGCTCCAAGAGCTAGTATTATGTGACCGATTTTTGGGTCACAATTGTCACTCAAAGATATAGTATTTTGTGACCGAAAATGCGGTCACAATTTTGCTCGAAGAGGCTAGTATTTTGTGACCGATTTTTCAGTCACTATTTTCCCTCAAATAGCTAGTATTTGGTGACCGAAAATTCGGTCACAATTTCGCTCAAAGTGCCTACCATTTTGTGAGCGATTTTTCAGTCACAATTTTCGCTCAAAGAGCTAGCATTTTGTGACCGAAAATTCGATCACAATTTCTCCCCCAAGAGGCTAGGATTTTGTGACCGATTTTTCGGCCACAATTTTCCCTCAAAGAGCTAGTATTTTGTGACCGAAATTTCGGTCACAATTTCCCCCCAAAAGGCTAGTATTTTGTGACCGATTTTTCGATCACAAAATCCTATCTTCTTATGCGAAATTGTGACCGATTTTTCGGTCACAAAAACCTATCATATTTGAGGCGAATTTGTGACCAAAATATCGATCACAAAATCCTATCTTGTTATGTGAAATTGTGACTGAAAAATCGGTCCCAAAAACCTATCATATTTGGGGCGAATTTGTGACCGAAAAATCGGTCACAAAATCCTATCTTCTTATGCGAAATTGTGACCGATTTTTTGGTCACAAAAACCTATCATATTTGAGGCAAATTTGTGACCGAAAAATCGGTCACAAAATCCTATCTTCTTGTGCGAAATTGTGACCGATTCATATTTGAGGCGAATTTGTGACCGAAATTTGCATTTTTGTGTCCGATTTGGCAGTCACGAAAATATTTTCATTCTTTTCTAAAATCAGTCACAAAAGCGGTCACAACTCTCCATTTTTTGTGACGGAATGAGTTCGGTCACAAAATTCGGTCACTAAAAACAGTTTTTTTAGTAGTGTTATGTTGTCAATTTTGAGTTGCTCGAGGGCGAGCAACATTTAAGTTTTGGGGAGTTAATAAGTCCGTAATTCTACTTAATTTTTATGTTTATTTTGTCAGACTTATCATGTATTTTTCTCCATTTGAAGCCTATTATGCCTAAATTCGAGTTAAATCATTGTTTTATAGGTGAGATGGGAAAATACCATCAAGGAGACGAAAAGTGGAAGTCAAGAGTTGGATACTTACACAAGATATTTTAGGTATCAACCCAATTTCAACCTTTTAGAGAAGAAACGAATCTGTATGAATGAGTACATACGCAAAATATTTCAAGTATGTACCCAGTTTCAGTCATTGGAGAGTTAAATGAATATGTAAGTTTGGGTACGTACCCAAAATATTTTGGGTATGTACCCAAAGTCTGCAACATCAATTAATAGCTTTCCATGTTCGATTAGGACTTTGTTTTTGGAAGGCAGCGCTAGGGTTTTTTTGCCTTTTTTTATGTCCAAATACAGTCCCACTTCTGATATTCACGTTTTTAGCTAGGTTTTAGAGTTTAGAACAATTTCTTTTTCATATTTTTCATCTTTTGGGATTTTTGGGGGACAGAAGAAGGATGAAATCAATAGGCGAAGGAAGAACAACCGAATGAGGGAAGTTTAGGTCTCAAATTTTCATCGAATAAATTTAATTCTTCTCCTTTTATGAATTCTTTTCCAGATTTTGCTCTTGTTTTTTTTAATTTCATTATGAACTAATTCAGTTGTTAAGTGTAAGGATGGTTTAGTTCACCTTTTTCGCTAATCTATGAAAATCCCATGTTTTTGAATCTATTTTTGTGTATTTTTGTATGATTCTCGTTTAATGATTTAATGCTTGGTTAGGGTTTGATCACCCCTAATTCATGAATTGAGGATCGTTGATGAGGTTGAGAGACGATTCACGATTGTAGCTCTAATTAGACGAGATCAATCGGTGTTAAAGTTGCATGAGAATGAATTTAACATTGATTGAGCCTTAAGGCAGTGATTAAAATTTATACAAATAGTTTCTAAAGCTGGGATTAATTGAATGAGAATTGGTTAGTCTTAGGCTTAGAAGGGATTGTATGAATTAATTTCGCAATGCTCGAGAGATATTATGGATAGATTTGTTCCTGGCTTCACACAACCATGAAACTATTCAACTTAGGGATTAGATTAGAATAGGGAATTAGGTGAATGAAACCACCTTGCACTTGCATTTTTCGCCTTGATTATTTGTTATTATTGTTATTCGTGAGTTGTTTTATATTAAGAAATTAGGTTTTATTTAGAAAAACAAAACCACTACTCAATTTGTTTCATTAAGCTAAACAACACGAGTCACTTTCACGGGCCAAATCACAATCCCTAGTGGGATTCAACACTCTATCCACTTTGTATTACTTGTGCGACTGTGTGCACTTGCGCAGCCCCTTACAATTACAGCATAAACTACATACTTAAATTAGCCAACACCCCATTTTACATATGTTAGATTAGATTATAAAAACTAATCAATGGATATAATTATAAGTTATGTTTAAGAAACTAATTATGTTTATGGTGTAGTTTAGGGAGTTTAAAATATATTCTTGAAATAATGGTAATAGATAATTCTAATTATGGAAAGATTTTAAAGTGAATTAGAGAATCCAATTGTAAATAAGAAAAATGTCTTATATGACAAAATAATGAAAGGACAACATGTCCACTTCATTGTCCACATAGGCAAAAAATGGACACATAAGGTAGACATCATTTTAAATATATATGTATGTATATATATATATATATATTAGATTAGACTAGTTAATTAACTCGTGCTTTGCATGGACAAATTGTTTTCTATGATAAGAATAATTTATCGAATAAATTGATATCGACTTCATTTTGCTGTAAGAAATATAAAATGACAAAAATATTTATGTAATAAAATTGTGGAAGAGCTTTTATTCAAAAGGGTGTATTTATGGACATTAAAGTAAACATAAAAGAATAAAAATCATGAAAATAAATAGCAAATAATAGATCACAAGTTCATTTTTAACAAAGTGATCCAAAAGTAATTTATCACAATATATACTCCTGTAGTTTTAAATCACATTTTGAGATACATTATTTAGAAATATTTTTAGCTTACAAAACTAATTATGAACCTTAACTGCATTTGTAATAAAGCAGTAGGAATGGCTTCACATCATAAATATTATTATTATTATTATTTAAATAATTTATATATTACTAAATAAAAATAAAATAGTATCATTGAGAATATATTGCTATGCATTAACTTTTGTAAATAAAGATACCCTCTCTCTAATAGTATCTTCACAACTTCATACTTATACTTTAATAATAGAAATAATAACAAACAAAATAATAATTATCTTTCAACATACAACAATCCAGAATTTCATAAAAGAACTATAATAGAATTTTCTCTAACACTTTCAAAAAAAAAAAAAAAAAGAATTTCCTCTAACAAGAGAGAGAGAGAGAGAGAGAGAGTTTTATTATGTTAAAATATATAAAACGTGTATTGCATTGACAAAAAAATTGTATAAATAAATATTAATATGCTACTAAAGTTGAAATGTATAAAATTTGAATACATTATATATTCATACCTATTTTTGTATTGAAAACTTAAATCAAAATAGTAAAAACCATATTGAATATTGAAATTTATATCAATCAAAAATCACTCTACGAAGTATATAATTTAGTTTCTTTGGTAGATAAAAAAGGGATTATTACATCAAAAAATAATTATACGTAAAATAAGACATTTTACTTAATAAAATAAAAATAAAAATTATGAACACATGTGTATTTAATTATAAAGTAATTATTATGTACTCAATTATCAATAGAAAAGGAGACTAATTCTATTATTAGAATATTGTGAGATATTGATATAATATATAATTTAAGAAAAAATAATTCACAAAGAAAAGTGTTAAAAATATATTTTCAATTATATGTGAATTTTAATTATATTTTGAAATATACATAAAATAAAGAATATATCAATGTGTAGGATCTCTAGTAAAAATGGATTAATTTATATTATGAAGAGCGAGAAAAGAGAGAGAATTAGAATATGGTAAGTTATAATTAAAATTTTATAACTTCTGAATTTTTTATTTTTTATTTTTTTGGAAGAGGCAACTTATGAAACTTAAAAGAAATTAAACTAAATATGGAAATACCTGATATTGGAAAAATGAATAAATCCAACCTATCAACCTGAATGACACAGCAACAATATACCAAAAATAAGATCATATTTTTATTTTTATAAATAAATATAATACTAACATATTTTTTAATCTGATTTGGTATGATTTGGAAAAATATACATTTAATTTCTTCTTTGTATTTTAAAGAGTTAGCTATTGTTAGACGAAATCATAAATATTTAGTTAGAACTAATACAATTTTAGAACTTTACGATGATCCATTTGTACTTGTAAGTACGATTTAATCATTAAAAAATTTGCATTATGATTTACATAATTATTATACTTTTTGACAATAAAATTAGCTAGGTTATGATATTAGAAATTTAATTGAAATTAATTTTTTGAATCATAATTATTATGTAAGTCTAAAGCCAAATAATATATCATAATTTATTGAGATATATTAGGATCGAAAAATTAAACAAAGGCATTACTAATTGGAAAAAAAAAACCCAATAACTACAGGTTTGAAAGAAGTTGACTATATTTATGCAATACGCATGAGGATATGTCAAAAAAGCATAACAGTAAACTATTATGTAATGAATATAAACCCATCATCATTTCAACCCACTTAAGATTAATCAATTAAAAAAAAAAATAAAAAGCTTCTATTCAACCATTCTCTATGTTTTTGATAAAATATGTCATTCACATCAAACATCCTTGATACATCAAGAAATACAATAAAAGAAGCACGTCATATTATATAACTACATAATCGAGTTGAAAAAATTAATAATATAAATATTACAAACAACAAATGCATTTGATGCCAAAAATTACATATTAAACAAATGAATACAAAATCAATTGATCTTCCAAAACATTGATTCCTCTCATAAAATAATATGAACACCAAAAAGAAAAATAATAAACTTTAATTTAAATTTAAAAAGAAAAACTAAAAAAAAAAAGAAAAGAACATTATGTTAATGTTTTCTTACAATATGCTTTCTACAACCAAAAAAGAAATAAAAAATATCAAAAATCAACTTTCCTGCGCATTAATAATTTCTCAAATTGTGCATTGGATTATCACGATCAAAAATCATCCACAATTAGATAGGGGTGGCAATTCAGGTGGGTCGAGTGGGTTCATGTTAGATTGAGGTAGGGGTATAATACAAAATCTTGCAACCCTAATCCAACTCATGACCTGTCAAACCCATGAAACCGTAATCCTAACCCAATTTGGTTGAGTTCGTGTCGACCCGAGTTGACTTGTTTTAAATTAGGTCAACCCGGGTTGAACTGTTTTAAATTAGGTCAATCCATTAACCTGACTACCCATGACCCAACCCATCTTGATTAGTTAAAATTATTTCTCATTCTTTATTTTGCAAAATCTTTTCTTACAAGAATTTAGCATTGAAATACTGTAATCTCCACTTGGTGAATATTAAGGAGCATAAAGTAGTAAGATGTTGTATAGAAAATAATTCAATAAAATGGTTTGATATGCCTCGGAAGAAAAAAAAAATCTCTAATATCCATATCAAAATCCAATCTCCAAAACTTATATAAGAAATTCAGAGTACTTGAAAGAAAACAACAAAAATCTAATCTTCAAATTTGAAGAACGAATTCTTAATAGTAATAATAATCATATAACATAGAAAATAAAATTGCATCGCTAAATTTGTGACAGAAAGATTTTGACATTTTGTCACAATTTTAGTGTATGATCACATCATGTGATGATTAATAACAAAATTCAATGTAAATAGAACTGAATAAATAATTAGTAACATGACATTTACTAACAAATTTCAAATTTGTTATAGATGAAATCCAGCATAGAAAATTAAATTTATAATTTGTTCGTTACTGAAAGGTATGCATTCTTAATTCTTACAGTGATGGTCGGTTGCATACAAGATACACGTTTGGAATTTACATTAGAAATTATTGAGTTCATTTCTTACTCTAGTGTATTTAAATTTTATTTATAAGAATACACTATAAATGTAGCGCCCCGAGCCCGAAGCAGCTCGCCCCGAGCCGGATCGCTATTCGAGCATGCAGACCTGGATCTAAAATCAACAATTAATTTTTCAAAATAAGGCCACGGGCCACATAATACATAGACAATTATCCGAAATACAACCACTGGCTCCTGTAGGACCCGAATAAATATATGCTAAGCATTTGGTATGAATAAAATACAAATGGGAGCCGTTTAGTACACATCTTTGCACAGCGATAGCCTTCGATCTCAGCCCACTTCTCTCTCAATAACTCTAAGAATAATAATTATCAAATAAACGATAATGAGTCTAAGCGACTTAGTGACAGTATACGAAATACACAAGGTAATGAAACATTAACATTCAGGTATATATTTGATATATGTATCTTGGGGCAATTCAGAGCGTGGTTATCGAAGTATCATAAATCAATCTTATGAAAACAGTAATGCGGCAGGTTAGGTTGATTAACACAAGCAGAGACGGAAAACAAGGTTCGGTCTAGTAATGTATAGTAAATAAGACCATAGCAGCGTATAAGGATACAACAAATCAAGAGCTCGAATGTCAAATAATTCACTAAATTATTGGAACCAAGGGTTATTGGAACATATAACAATATACCAATCAAACGATAGCAATCAGGAACGGTCTCAATAATGAGCAAAGGTGAGTATCACCACCTTATCTCTTCAAGAATAAGAAACAAGCACGACCCTTCCTTATCCCTCCCAATATTCTGGGTGGCCACACCAGACAATACAGTCAATAAATAGTTGATCGGGGGACTTCCCCACCCGATCGTCCCATGGAACAAACGCGAACTATGGGCACTCCCATAGTCGCCATAACAATGCAATCCCCAATCCAATAAACATGCAGAAAGGTTTCGAAAATGAAAGGAATCTCTATTTCTAAAGATGAAATAATAGAGAAATATCTTTCTGAGATGAAGAAAGATTTAAAGAAGAATTTTGGATTAGATTTAGAGACCGATAATCTTTCTGTATCATCATCTTTAAAAGATGAAGTATTACCAGGAGAATCCCAAGATCCATACGAAGAGGAAGATGACATCAATATTGAAGAAATGTCAAAATCAACAAGAAAAAGACCAGTTGCATAATTGGTAGCTGACGTATGCAATGACATCAGGAGTTCAATAATTGAAGATATTTCCGAACTCATAATGGAGTTACTATTTGGGAATCTACTTTCCCTATTTACTTTCAATAAAGTTTGACAATAATTGTACCTTTGGTCTGAAAAAGCAGACTAATATATATCTCTTTGTAAAAAGTAGGATTAGAAGTTTTGTTTTGTTTTCTTTCCATCCTCTATTTAAGGGGACATTGTATTCAGTTGTATACACGCTTAGGAAAAGAGGCTTATCAGAAATAAAAAATTCTCTTGTTCTTCACCCTTTTCTTTATTGGCTTACTCACATATTATATAAGTTATTTTCTTTTCATAATAATAATCGCTTGCATAAAAGCATTAGAGAGACAAGTCTTAAAGATTGATCACTGAATAATTTGTGGTAAGTTCTTTTTACCATTTTATTTATTGCTTTAAAAGCATTGTTTGCATTTAAATAATGTGTTGCTACGTGGTTGGTGTGTTAGATAGTATTTAAGTTAAAACATAAATATGGTATGATGAGGAAGATTCCATAATCTTCTTGCAACCTTTGGACAAAGGGTTGAACATGTTGAATTCTCATTATATTCTGGGGTTAGAAATATTTAAACTTGGTCTAGGCAATCTGAGTCGTAATGCCTCTGTGTGCCCGCTCAAGCCGTTGGGAGGCATTTTAGGGCTTTGTGGGGTTGACTGTATACCAAAGACTGGTTTAAATGATTCTGTAAAACATGATCCTGTAGATATAATGAAAAGTAAAGATGATCAGTATATAAGGCTGGAAACCAAGGCTGTGCAGACTAATAGATTCATCTTCGGATGAATTGTGTCTTGGTATAACAATGCCACGTACTGCTTAAATTTATGAATTCAACTTGTGTTTGTAAAACTGTACCCTGTGTCTGAGGGTTTCCGGTATTTCTATATTTTTATTATAACATTGTAAGATATTTATATATTTTGTATTTATTAAATATAATTTACATATCATAATTATATATTTTAAGGTATATATTTATAAATATTTTTCATTAATTCCAACGATTTAATTTTTAAAATATTCTAATATGTATAATATTTTTGAATTTATTAAACTTAATAGTGCCTTGTGGGATTTAGAGGGAAATGAGTATCTTTTCCCTCCAAAAATTAAATGATGACTTGGACACATACGTGGCAACAAACCTAACACATAAGACTAAAGACAAAATAATTTTTTTCATGTTATCAATGCTGGTCAATTGCTGGAGCTTCACTTGCCACATCATCATATTTTACGAAAAAATTGTCCAAATTTTGTTAGATATAAAATTACGGTACTAAAATCGAAAACAATGAAAACATAAGGGACAAAAAATATATTTTTCTCTTTGAAGGAATATCACAAAAACTACCGTTATTTTCGTATCTTAACATTACGGCTACTTTTTGACTAATTCAAGACAAAACATGCAACTAAATAAATGTTAAAAATTTAGGCATGCAAATATATTAATTTAGCATTATTATTTATGACCACACTTCATCATTATCGTTACTGTTCGTAATCACATTTCCACTTTAAGTAACCTCCTGATAAGTCAAACAATATAGAAGCTACTGTAACATCTCTTCATTTACAAATAATTCTCAATCTAAAAACACAAAGCCAAGGGGGTGTTTGGGCCCAAAAATGAATTTTTGTATAAAATCGGAGTGGGCTGATTTTGGTCCTTTTCGCCACGCCGAAATGAATTAATTTGGCCCAGGCCACTTCGACGCGTCCACAGAGCCCATGTTGGAGGCCCAGGCCGGAATGAAATTGCGGCCCATGACCCAGTCGGCCAAAAATATAAAATAAATTAAATATAATAATAAAGTCAAAATCAAATCCCTTACTTCTAGGGGTTGTTAGATGGAGAATAACAGAATGGCTAAAAATAGGCATTGTTATACTTGCACATGCCTAAAATAAAGGCCATATGGTGCAAATATTTGAAATTTGAATAAAGATGGCAGCAATTGCCACTTCTAGGAATAAGGCCGGCCATTCATCTTTTGGCCATGTTTGAATAAATCATTTCCAGCTCCAAGAATAAAGGAAGGCAGTTGCAGTTTGAAGTCTATAAAAGGAGCCGGATTCTTCATTTGACACACACAACGTCAATCAATCAAACACAACAACACTTCTCTCAATCAAGAAGTCAACACTTCTCTGATTCCTTAGTTTAAATGAACAAAGAATAGCTTTAGTTCAAGTAGGTAGAAAACCGCTACGGGGTGTTTGTAGCCATACCTCATTCGACTCGAAGTGAGGATATCAATGCACTCATTCCGTAACGTCACGAGGTCGTAGCCATCACTCACTCGGATTGGGCCCGGTTCGAGGTGAGATATCAATGCGGCGGAGTGGTACCCAGCATTCATATCGAGCGCATGCATGAAGGGGAGTACAGACGGAGTCAATCAATGCTCGTCGGAGTGAACAGCCTTTGAATACACCCACAGGTAGATATGGCCGGAGTCATCAATGTGTCCGATTTGTAGGTAGAGTTCTTAGGGACTGCTCAATGCATCTCTGTCATAGATATGGCCCGAGTCATCAATGCGTGTGTACGTAGTCGAGTCCTGTAAGGTCCACATGGCGAGTAGCTATCGTCTTCTAATGTATTTTCTTTTCGATTTAAGCTTTCTGACCCTTTTCGATTCTTGAGAGTACTAAATTATTAAGTCCTACATTCAGTTATAGGCAAGTAGAACCTCAGGGGTAGTGTTTGCCTACTCCAATGCAATCGCTTTTCAGATAGAAGTTTTAGGCGCATCACTATTTCACTTCGATTCACATTAATTCGATCCACCTCACATTCACTTCCACTTGTGTTGTCTTGCACACTGGCACGCCCGCACCCGAACACGAAGAAGCTCACTTCGAATCGGCTGTTTTCCCATCAAACTCGGCCGGTTGGAACCCTGAGCGGCCACTTCGGCGCGGCCGGAAGAAATTTATGCAAACATATCTTTCTGGCACGCCCGGTGGGACAACACTTCAATTTTCGAAAAGGTTTTGTCAGCATTTAGGTCTTAGGAAGCACGTTTTATTTCGGTCAATTGCATACTTGCATTCTTTATTGAAAAATCACAAAAAATTAAAAATTAAAATTCATAAACAGCAAGTCATGGCACCACCACGCTTAAGGAGCCAAACTCGAGCTGACCTCGGTTCAGACAGTGGAAGCGAGGCAACTAGTGATCAGAACGAAGAGATGAGTGGACATAATCCACCTCCCAACGTTCAGGCTATCATTGACAGGCTCGAGCGAAATCAAAGAGCGCCTGAAGAGGCGCCGATTCAAGAAGCACCCGCCTTACTGGCCAGAGTGGCCAACTGTGGCGAAGACGCACTATATGTAATGGAAAAGTGGATCTTGGAGTCCAACCGGAGATTCCAGGAGTTGATAGAAAGACAACGTAAGGAAGAATCGAAAAGGGCCGAACAGATGGCCTCCATGTTAGAATCACTCCGAGTGACAGATCCACATTACGGAATGAACTTGCGCAGCGTGGCGTCAAGGATGGACTACGGTCCACAGGTAAGAGAAACCCCACGACAGAATGAGGCCGAACAGCATCACAAGCCCGACCTCGCCGATGCACGGCCAGAACGACTGAACATTGGAGGAAATGATCGTCGTGGAAGGTATCCTAACGTTGATACTGGCAAAAGAGTGGCGTTTGAATCTAGGGGAATACTCTTGGAAGGGGAAGGATCGGGCTCCAGAGATCATTTCGAAAGACCTGAGATCCCCTATGCCATGCCACACATGGCAAGAAGGCCCCAACCTGCCACCACTGCCACAAATCCCACCAATCGAAGTGACAACACAGCCGTGTCTCGACAAGAGATACAGGAAATATTGCGACAGGAGTTGGCAAGGCATAAACGATCAGCCTCGCCACCCAGGTATTCTCGTCCCTACCCCCCTCATATCGACACGATTCCTTTTCCCCCAGGGTTTAGGGTCCCTATTTTTACATTGTTTAATGGGAATGGGTCGCAAACCACAATTGAACATATTGCTAAATTTACCACACAATGTGGTGAGATCGGAATGGACGGTGATTTAAAGCTACGTTTGTTTCCGAATTCTTTAACTGGAGAAGCTTTTTTGTGGTACATTAGACTCAGAGCTGGGTCTGTTCCCGACTGGCCAACAATGGAGAATCTCTTCCATAGTCATTTCTATCGACTACCCCCTGAGGTATCCATATCGGAATTAACCAATATGAGACAAATGCCCGGGGACTCAGCCGAAGAGTACATGGGGAGATTCGTCCGGGCCAGACACTTTTGCCCAGTGATTATGGCCGAAGAAAGTTATATAAGCTTGGCCATAGGAGGCATGCACCTCGAATTAAAAAAGAAAATGTTTGGCCAACAATTTGCATCAATTTTTGACTTAATAAGGCATGTCACTGAATATGAGAAATTGTTAAGAGAAGAGAATCGAAGAGGGCATCACGGTAAGGCCACTCATTATCAAGTTGGCCTAGCCGAAGTCCAAGATGACTTGATTAGCGTCGAAAAAGAACAATGGGAAAACGAAGTGGGCCTAGCCCAAGTCGTTTGCCAAAAGAACACGGTTTGCCCGGCTTTAATAAAACCAAGGGCATTACAGCCTCACATCAAAATGCCTCCTGGCATGCTGAATAAACCGGAGTTTCGTTCTGAAACAGAAAGGCGTTATGGTTTCGATGTATCGAAAACCGAAGCTATTTTTGACCACTTATTGGCTGATGGCAAAATCAAAGTGCCTAATGATCATAGAATGCCAACGGCCAAAGAGCTGGAAGGCAAAATGTACTGTAAATTTCATAATGCATGGACTCATAACACTAATGATTGTTTGGTTTTCAGGTGGATGATTCAGAGCTGCCTAGACAACGGCACGTTATGCTTTTTGCCGGAATGGATGAATAAGAAAATGGAAATTGACAAAGAACCATTCCAGGCGGAGGGAGTAAACATGGTCAACGTTCAGGATGACCCAGCCGAAAAGGAAAACCAACAAACTGAGCAGGAAATAATACAGTCGGGATGGCAATTAGGCCTTTGTGCCCGATGTCACTCCGAAATGGCAACAATGCCATGGGTCTATCCAGTTAGCGCCTACTATCCTTGGGCCAATCCCATGGCCAACTTTCCCATGGTTCCACAGCCGCCTATGGTGCCATATCCTCCTCCAATGCTCGGGGGGCATTGTGCCAATGGCGGCCCATTGCGGGAAAATGAAAATAAGCGGAATCGAAGTCCTCCCCGAAGGACTGACAGAAATGATAAAAGGAGGGCACCCTCTAGCCCACTTCGAAGGCATGAATTAACTCGAGAACCGGTCCATTCCAGGTTCATTAAACCGCCAGCAGTCCAGGAAGGACGTTGGACGGCAGTAAGGCATCCTAAGTTCCCAAACGGAAGAAGTCCTCGAGATATGACGAGAACACAGTATCGAAGACATTTGAGGCAACGGAAAGAAGCTGAAATACTCAAAAGGGAAACAACAAAACCCATCAAGGGTAAGGCAGTGATGTCAGCAGAGCCAAGAAGCCAAATAGTCACCCCGACTGACATTCAATCGAAGAGAAAGGTCGTCGACCCAACGATATTGGAAAGTGATGAGTCAAAGAACGGTGTCCCAAACAGACCAGACAATATCGGAGAGGACGATCTGAGTGAATGGATCGTAAAGATGGAAGAGTTAAATCAGATCGACCAAGAATTGCCAATGGAAACCACGGACATACCATCATCCAGTGGCGATGCTATCAACATGGAATGCAACATGGTATGGGCTTTCCCTTCCGATATTAATGCTAACAATAATTTTCAGGATGACACAGAAGGGAGCAGTGGAGTCTGGGATGACAGTGAGCCAGTAGCCTTCTTTGTCAGCAATCCCGAACAAACGGTCCAGAAGAGCAAGACTGTCGAAGAGATCAAGGCTTTGTTCCAGACGCCGCCGCCAAGCATGGCGAAGCATGTAAAGCCTCTCTTCGTGGCTGGCCATCTCGATGGCAAGCCTACTGGAAGAATGCTGGTGGATAATGGAGCCGCAGTGAATATCATGCCTCTACAAACCATGAAACGCATAGGAAAGGAGAAGGCTGATCTTCTCGAGACCGATGTGGTGATTAGCAATTTTGCTGGAGGTAAAACAGACATAATGGGCATCCTGCCAATCGAAGTAAGTATTGGGAGTAAGATAGTCACTTCTGCCTTTTTTGTTATCGACGCAAAGACATCCTACAATGCCTTGCTTGGAAGGGATTGGATCCATTCCGCCATGTGCATCCCTTCAACCTTACACCAGTTTTTGGTATTTTTGGGAGATGGCGAGAACGAGTCAGAGATAGTGAAGGCAGAAGAAAGGCCGTTTACAGCCAATGTGAACGTAGTAGAAGCTAGGTACTATTCCGACAATGTCGGACCATATAGGTTTATCGGACAGGACAAATATGGCCGTCCACTTTGTGCCACTTCATCCGTGGCGCCGGTTAGTTTAGAGGTAGCAATAAGTAAAGAGGTTAGCAGGCCTTGCAACATCGAAGAAAGGCCGCTTTCTGCTTTTCAAAATGTTGATTATGAATAACGTCGACATAGACGAAATTGTAATAATTCCGGATAGCGCCGGATCAGTAATAATAAATAACACTTTGGCCTTATTGGCCAAGGATCTTTCCGATTACTATAGCTGTAATGCGGATGTAATTTATGAGTATGATCAAGATCTCACTTCGACAGATGAGATCACGATGAAAGAACTAAGTGCCGCTCCGGCAAAGCTCGATGACGTTAGGATTCAAGTTCAAGATCCTGTAATCGAAGTGGAGCTCGGCAATGAAAACGATCATAGGCCCACTTATATTAGTGCTTTATTAAGCCATGAAAACAAAGAGGCCATGATCAACATACTTAAAGAATACAAAGACTGTTTTGCATGGAACTATGATGAAATGCCCGGTCTCAGCAGAGACTTGGTAGAACATCGAATACCCATTTTGCCTGGGTTTAAGCCACGCAAACAACCTCTCCGACGCATGTCCGAAGAAGTCTGTGTATTGATTAAAGAAGAGATTCAAAGGCTTCTTAAAGCAGACTTCATCGAAGTGGCCAGATACCCCGAATGGGTGGCCAATGTCGTGCCAGTCATCAAAAAGAATGGCAAACTGAGAATTTGCATAGACTTCAGGGATCTAAACTTGGCATCTCCGAAAGATGAGTATACAATGCCAATGGCCGACATGATGATAGATGCCGTCGCAGGGCATGAGTACCTAACTCTTGTCGACGGCAATGCAGGATACAATCAGATCTTCGTAGCTGAAGAGGATATCCCAAAACTGGCATTCCAATGCCCGGGGGGCATTGGTACCTTTCAATGGAAGGTTATGCCGTTTGGCCTTAAAAATGCTGGAGCTACGTACCAACGAGCTATGAATTGCATTTTTCATGACTACATGAATGATTTCTTCAAAATCTACATCGACGATCTCATCATTAAGTCTACCAGCTTTGCTCAGCATTTAGAGCACCTGGTTAAGGCCTTTGATAGGATGAGAAAATTTCAGTTGAAGTTAAACCCGCTTAAAATGCGTGTTCGGAGTGGCCGCAGGTCATTTTCTTGGATTCTTAGTGCATAAGAAAGGAATCGAAGTGGAGGCGAACAAGGCAAAGGCCATCTTGGCCGCCCAACCACCTCGAATCAAGAAAGAACTTCAACAGTTTCTTGGAAAAGTCAATTATTTGAGAAGGTTCATTTCGAACCTGGCGGGCAAAACCAAGATTTTCTCCCCCTTATTAAAGTTAAAAGACCATGATCACTTCGAATGGTCAGAAGAACATGGGCAGGCATTTGATAAGATCAAGGAAGCTCTGACTTCCCCTCCTGTGATAATGCCGCCGCAAAAAGGAGAACCGCTTAAGCTTTATATTTCGGCAGCAGACAAGACCATTGGAGCCTTTTTGGCTCAAGACGACAAAAATGGTCATGAACGAGCCGTGTACTACTTAAGCAGGCATTTGAGCGACACAGAACAAAGATACCATCCGATCGAAAAGGTGTGTCTGACCTTATATTTCGCATGTATCAAGCTACGACATTATTGCTACCGGTAAAGGTTCTTGTGATCAGTAGCGTTGACGTGGTCAAATACATGCTTTCGAGATCAGTAGTACGTGGTCGGATAGGCCGTTGGGCCATCCACCTGATGGAGTATCAACTACAATTTGTTCCACAAAAAGCTGTGAAGGGCCAAGCCTTGGCCGACTTTCTCACCGACCACCCCAGTATCGAAATAGATAACGAAGTAGCTCAGCAAATCGAAATACTATCAGTATTCGTGAAACCCTGGATCCTTCAATTCGATGGATCGCGAACAGACGAAGCATCTGGGGCTGGCATTGTGGTCACTTCACCATCAGGAATCAAGACTGGCATGTCAGTCCAGTTCGATTTCCCATGCACCAATAATCAAGCCGAATATGAGGCCTTGATCCTTGGATTAGAATTACTGCGTGAGTTAGGAGCATCTAGCGTCAATGTGACTGGAGACTCCCAGCTTGTCATTAAGCAGATTCAGGGTGCATTCCAGTGTCGAAATCCCATATTGGACAGATATGTTGCCACGGTGAATGCTTTACTAATGGGGTTCGACGAAGTGATATTGCAGCATGTGGCTAGAAAGTCCAATTTCGAAGCCAATGAATTGGCTCATATAGCCACTGGAGCAGAGCTTCCCAAAAATTGCATGACCGCCAGTTATACCATCACAAGGCAGGCCTATCCCTCTCATCTAGAAAGAACCAATGTTTGCGCCATAGAAAGCACCATGAAGCAAACTGAGGATTGGCGTGAACCCATATTGAGTTACTTGAATGATCCCTCTCAAGGAGCGCCTCGAAGAGTCAGAATGAGAACGGCCAACTATGTAGTTCTAGGAGGTAGCTCGCTGTATCGACGAGGTCATGATGAAGTGCTCTTGCAATGTGTTGGACAAGATAAGGCAATGAAAATCATGATGGAAGTCCACGAAGGAGTGTGCGGAGCCCATCAGAGTGGCCGCAAGATGGCATGGTTGATCAAGCGATATGGCTATTTCTGGCCAAAAATGGTGCAAGACTGCCATTGGCTGGCCAGAGGCTGTGAAAAGTGTCAACTGCATGGTCCAATTCAGAGAGTACTAGCCGAAGAGATGAACCTAATTGTGAAACCTTGGCCATTTCGATGTTGGGCCATCGACCTAATAGGGGCCATTTTCCCTTCATCATCAAAACAACATACCCACATTATCACCGAATTAGAACGCCGAATTAGCCTACCTTATGGGAGACACTGCCATTAGAACGCCGAATTAGCCTAAGTCAAAATGGCCTGTAAGGCCAATCGTACTTAGGACATTTTTTGCTCATTTGTTTATCTCAGTTCAATCATGCCATTTGTGCGACTATGGGGTTTCTTTTCCACATATAAATGTTTTTTGAAGAAATCTTGAAGTAAGCAGATCGAATAACATGATGAATTTAGATAGACTAAAATAATCAAATGAATAACAAATTGAGCCAAAAATGGCTTAAAATTTCATAAGGGGTAAACTCAAGAAGAGCAAAAATGTGTTCTGGCAACAGGCTGCCGTTTAAGTGGCACACAGGCCGTTAAACTAGAAAAGTCAAGTGGCCGGGTCATCCTTGCCCTGAGCAGTGCCACTTGGACCAGCAGCCTCGCCTGCTGGCTGGTTAGAAGTCGAAGTGGCTTCTGCCATATGACTACCTCCATATCCTCCCACCTCACTGACCCTTGGGGTCCCCTCGCCCAGGAAATCGGCCCGGAATCGAGCAAAGAATAAGTGTAGAGAAGTGGTCACCTCATCAAGCTCAGCGGAGGCAGTTTCAACTTGACGCTTCCGCTCCAGGTCCCTTTCTTTGGCTTGTTGATAGGCTTTGATTCGCGTGTCGGAGTCAGCCTTCAGTTGGTCAACCTTACCGGAAAGGTGGGATAATTGCTAATCCACTTCTTCGATCAGTTTTCGCAGGCGTTCCATCTCTGCAACGAGAGTTTCTCGCGTGTTAGACAACTCCAGTTGCCGTTCAGCCCTCTGGTGCAGCTGAATTCGTAGGGATTTCAGGTCATCGGACCAGAGGACCTGTACTGGAGACATGAGGAGTTTGGATGAGAGCGTGGTTGCTTTCACATTTCGTCCCAAGACTTGGGAGGTTCCTCGCAAAGTCCTCATAGAAACGTCTTTTACTGGGTGCCATGGTGAGGCGAGCCACCTCCTGAAGAATCTGGTCAAGTAGGTCCCTTTTTGTCCTGAAAATGGCCGGCGCAGATTCAGAGTCCACTCCTGTAAGGAGCGTTTGAGTTCCTGGACGCGAGAATCAGAGAGGTGTGTGGCCACCTCAGGAACGGGAGCATCTCCAAAAATCGAATCCAGCAGGTCCGCTATGTCTTTGGCACTGCTCAAAGGCGTTGAACTTGACATCGATCGGGGAGAGATTGCCTGCAGAGAAAAGGGAAATTAGACTTTGGGAGGCCAACAAAGGAGCATAACAAGGAGGGATGAAGTTACCTGGGAACTGCCAGCAGGAGTTTCTGGCAAAGAGGAGGTGGCAGAAGGAGCCTGAGCCGCGGGCTGGGAAACAGCCTGCAGGATTCAAGGGTCAGGAAGGAACGACGTCTAATGAGTAGGATTGGGCCAAAAGAAATGTTACCCTCAGTTACTTTGACAGGAGGAGGGGGGGCGGCATCTCCATTTTTGTGGGGAAGAAGGCCTGGAATGTCAGCCGATGTGTAACCGCTGCAGTAAGATCAGCATGGATCCGGTCGATAGTCGCGTCAACGTCTACCTCCTCGGAAGGTGATTCCTCAATACCTCAGTTAGAGGATCACAGGGCAAGAGGGGGGTACCAGTGGGGAAGAGGATTCAGAAGAAGAGGCAGGCATCACTAGGCGCCCTCTTCGTGGCCATATGTTTGATGCATTGCCGCTTCGGGACAGCTTTCGGCCTGGTGGAACTGGCACGTTACCCTCCGACCGGATGCCTGCAGGGAGGAAGACATCATATAGGTGAAAAACAGAAAAGATAAGATCAAAAATGGTAGATACACCCTGATTCCATGTCATCATCCTCAGAAATCGGACACTTCAATCACGCCACCTCGACCTTTGTAGAGCGAAAGTGACGAGTAGAACGGGTAGAACGACCGGATACCCACCTTGGCAGACGCGGTAGATGCAGAGGCGGACGCAGGCGCAGGATCTGGAGCCGGAATAGGAATTCCGGCAAGAATAGCAGTAGTGGCAGCAGATACCATGGCCTCAGTCTTCTTGCGGGCACCTACACAAAGCGAAACAAGCAAGGAAATCAGTAAATCATACAAAAGCAAAGTCGAAGTGCAGGAAGCAAGGCAGAAGGGAGTCCTTCCCCTTCTCTGGTCACTGCGTTACTTCGAAAAGGAACGGCAAGCCCAAAGAGTTCAACCTACGAAACTCCCATGGGGTCATCAGCAAATAGACCACTGAATGTAACCTCGTCATGGAAGCTCATGGTCTTTCAAGGGGAAGGTCGGGTATGTCACCCATGGAACGAAGTCAGGTAAAGGGGGGGCAGTCAACACAGTGGTTTGTAAAAGGTGGACCAATGTGGAGCACGGTCCCTCTAATTTCTTCTAGCAATATGAAAGTGCTCTTTGCCCTAGCTATCAGTTTCTCCTTCTTTTTTCGAAAAAAGTAATTGAAGCTTGACTAATGCAGCCATC